>BDUI01003829.1:7450-18844 GCA_002335545.1 Apodemus speciosus
CAAGGAGGCACTGGTAGAAGAGAGACTATTTGTGTCCCCAATCCCTTCATACCAGATCACGGGTGTCATGGTCTCGTTATTTTTCCTTCTCGGCTGTATGAGCCACACCCAATAAATTCCACTCTTGTCTCGCTGATGCATAAACTGGAATGAGACAGGTTAAACTGCCTCTGGGGAATCCAAAGGACRTCAGGGTCCCACAGCAGCAGCTGCCAAAATGGGTGAGAAGAG
Organism: Apodemus speciosus; assembly: GCA_002335545.1. NCBI lineage: Eukaryota > Metazoa > Chordata > Mammalia > Rodentia > Muridae > Apodemus > Apodemus speciosus. The sequence continues at coordinate 7,682 of BDUI01003829.1, forward strand.
ATCAGCCATGAGCTGACACCAAATTAATCACACGAAGGAGGSAGCTGAACGTGCCCATGCCCRAGGTKAATTTYGTTCTTTGATAAACACTYCCGTCCCATCAGGTTGGCTGTGGAAGACCAGTTTTCTAGAATGCTGTGTACTCTGGAGAGTCTGCTCRGATGAGATCTGAAAAGCGTTCGGGCATGTGGCTGAGACCTTTGATTCTACGAAGAGACTCCAGTAGAGGTGAAACGTCGTTCTTCGGAACCTGATGTTTTCCCCAAGTTGGACAAAGCCCTTAGGTTTATTTTGCTCATTTTAGACCGTTAAAGTGTCGTGTGCTTGGTGCTGTGAAACCCTCGGGAAAACTGCACACCTGCCTCCTTCCWWTTCCCTGACATATGCCCTTGGGCTGTCCGCACTGGCCACAGAAAGTTGAAGATAAAACTTTACGGGAACAGTTCGCTCTCTTCCTGGGAGTAAAATGAGAACACCAAAGGGAAGGATAGCAGCTTTGGCCAAGGAGAGGCCCTGTGTGGGTCAAAATCAAGGGAAAAAATCCATTTCTCTAAGCTGTTGCTGTGGATTGAAGACACCTAGCCCTGTGTACATTTGGCTGATTTCCCAGGGGCATATACACTCCAGATTCCTGGCCATCTATCAAGAACAGCACGTCTGGGTGTTACGCAGGGGCCTTTCCCCTCGAGAAGCATTCTTCCCCTTGGATGCTTCCTTGGCTTCTTTGAGACAGGGGCCTTAAAAAAATTACATCTAGTGCTTGGCTCAGGATGTCACCCCACCCCGAGTACCCCTCTTCTTTCTATATCTCGCAATATATGGAAATGAGTCTCCTTGTCTGTTCCTTCACTCACAAAGCCTTAGAGAGATATATTTGTTCCAGATCCTGAGCTTAGAGGACTTAGGCAAATGGAATCAGCAAGTCGATACGAAACCACAATCCAAGGTGATTATTGCTAAGAGATTTGGAAAACGGTGCTTTTAGAGTGTTTTGCAGCAATCTTGTCCTCAGCTGAATTAAGGACTCATCTCAGTGGTTTGCACGTATACACTTAGCTCAACCCTTCCCAGGGAGACGTTTTTTCTCTATCCTTTCCAGTGGACGAGCCCAGAAAGCCTATGTCTTGCTTAATTGTATTAATGTATTATTCTCTTATAATTACATTGTAGTCTGCACCTCAGAAAAGTCACTGGGGAGATTTTTTTTTCCCAAGCACCAAGATATCTCACAGGAGAGCCCGTGGGATTCTGGTCAGAGGAAGAGATCTTCACAGAGAATCTTACACACACTGCTGAAGATGTAAACTCAGCCGTCAGCCTCCTAAACAGGCAGTTCTTGGAAAACAGGAAGGAGAGGCAGCCGAGTGTTCTTTCAGTTAACTGTCTGGAGGCATAAACACAGGAATCCCGCTTATCAATTCAGCCATGTCCAACACCACTGCTGAGAGAAGCTGCGCCCTGACATTGTTAATACGGATGGGCGACAAGGCGTTATCTGGCGTAGGTCAAGACAGACAAAAGGACCCCCAGTCTCCCAGAACAATTCTGGAGAAACTGCCAGTAGAGTTGGCATTTTGTTATAAACAGTTGGTTTCAAATGCCCCCAGAGACTGATGAGGTAGAAGAAGGAATACCCTCATTAGTGTTCACCTTGACGTCAGCGACTACTGTTGCTAGCTCTTCTCGCGTCAAACAAAAGTGCTCCAAAGCTTTGGTGAGTTCATTTCCCCATTCCTGTCACTAAAACTCCCAGATGTTTAGATGTCAATGCCTCTCTGAAGGAACCCCRGCCCTGATGACCAGGAAGACAGGGAGCAAACAGATGCTTATCTGCCTGACCAGAGGGACAAAGTGCCCCCCAAGTCTGAAACTGAGCCTTCTGCCAGGCCGGGCTTCTGGGATGCCTCCTGGCAGGAGGCCATGACACAGTTCTCCCTGAGGCTGGAGGCCTTGAAAGAGCTCATTCACTGCGCAGGGGTGAACACTTCTCTCTCAAGTGGCTACTCAGCAATGGCAGACCCAATTTCACACAAGAATCATGGGTCTGCCTGGGTGCTGAATCTTCCTTCATGGGCATTGGGGTTTAATTGTTTTTCTTTTATTAAAAACAAACAACCTCATCAGGCATAACTCTGATAAAAAAAAATAATGGGATGGTTCCTGCAAATGAAATTTAAAAGGAAAACCAGAAAGCCACAAGATATTTTGTAGAAAAACAGAAGCACTGGCTTTCTTACCTCCTCCTTCATACACACACACACACACACACACACACACACACACGCACATACACGCACACACACGCACACACACATACATAGCCATATATATGTACAAATATATATGTATATATATACTCATAAACTTGTGCTAATACATACACTCACACACATACACACCTACACCCTCTTTCATTTACATACACTCACTGACTTCCACACCTTCCTCTGGCATGCTTACACACACATACACACATGCACAGACACATACAGTCACAACCCTGGCTTCCATAACTGCTCCTACACCCAGGCCTCCATATTTGCACGCACATACACGCACACACATACACATTCTGACTTCCATGCCTCTCTCCTACCTCCACACTTTCACTGATACGTGCACACATAATGTATATACAGACACATATAATGTTCACACAATCACACGCATTGGCTTCTCCTACATTCACATGTGTACACGTACACACTCACACAAACACACACTCATGCATGGACACTCTGCTGACTTCCACACCTCCCTCTGACACCTTCCCCCATCACAATACAGTCACATACATTGATTTCCATACRKCCTTCTATACCCTTACCTCCACACACGCACACGTACACTCTCACACAAACATGTATGTAAACTCACATACATTGATCTCCATACCTGCATTCTCTACCCCCCTGCACACATACATTCACACACACTGGCTTTTATACCTCATTCCTCTATGTACACACACACACACACACACACACACACACACACACACATATGTACTACAGAAAAGCAATAATTCTCAGAGCCAAGAATTGACGCCGCTTTCTTCCCAGTGTGGGAAAAGCCATAAACTGTCCCCTGGACCCTGTGTGTATTCTCTTCCTTCCTGGCTGAGTTCCTGCAGCCTGAGCTAAAAGCTAAAAGGGGGAGTTTTCCTTTTTCTTACTTTATCTAGAATAATTTCTTGATGAAGCTGTATTGGGTCTTCCCCTGGGGCCTCTAAATTTTATCTACTAGAATTTTTCTTCCAGCAACGGCATAATTTATGAAGCTAGCACAAAAATGAAACCGTGAACTCCTGTCCAAAACAACAGGGAGGCCTTTCTCCCTCTGTGGTCAGCTCTTTGGTGTCTGAAGGTGTTGTTTCTTGTGTGTTCTCATTTTAATTACCACCACATGATCTTGGGTGCACCAGAGAACTCCAAATGAAATCCCTCATAGGTGTCTGTGACCCCACACTTTCCTGCATCTTACTCCAGTGTCTCTAGATGAGGCAGATGGTAAAAGCAATAACCTAACAGACTCCTGAGAAAGGGAAGCAGAGTACCCACCAACAAAAGTAGCAGGACTGAGAACACAGGCGATCAAGGGTCCACACCCTCGTATGCAGTCTCTGCTTCCACCAGATTCACTACACAGCACAAACTCCAGGATAGCAACCACAACACATTAGACCCCAAAATGGAACTCATCTCAGATCAGGAGGCCTTGTGCAACCAAACCAGTGGTTTTGCTTCCCTCTACTGCAGAAAATATTATTCAAACATAAATAATTGGGACATTTGAGATGACTCAGTCAGCAAAGGTACTTGCTGATAAGTAYGGGGACTTGGACTAGTGTGCAGAGAGTGAGACTATATCATGCCCTTCTCCCCAAGGCTCAGGCATCTCTGCCGAAGAAGAGGCAGAAAGATTACAGGAGCCAGAGGTGTTGGACAACTCCAAGGAAACCCCATCTTCTAAACACAAGGTCAATACCCTTGTGAACTTAGGGAAACTGTGACACTGTGCACAAGTTAAAGCCAGTCAAAATCCCATTGTAAGCACAAGCACCCATCTTTAACCAAGAAGCTCTTCCAAACTGATAGCTGCTGGAGAGAGAAAATCAGCTTTCTTCAATGGGATGGCACAGGGTATATCAGTCACACTTCGGGACAAAACATCGTGCTCATGCGTAATTGACCAACAAGACAGATTCCATGGTACCTTGTTAATGTTGTGTGCTTTTTGTTTGCTAGGGGTTTTTATGTTTACTTGTTATTTGAGAGAGAGAAAGAACATGAACTTGGAGCGGGGGATCTGGGAGGACTTGGGGGAGGGGAAAGAATATGATCAGAATATATTGGATAAAATGTTTTTAAAAGGAATAAAAAAGAAAATAAAAATAAAAAGAAGACAATATGAAAGTGTGCAGCCAGTCCACAACACCCAGAGGAAGTTCCACTCCCAGGTGCTTTTACATGCCCAGGATCACAGGATCACAGGATCACAAGATCCTAGGAGCTTGGTCACACCAGGATCTCAGGGTCTCAGAGGCAGCTTGTCTCCCAGTAGCTCAGACACACCCAGGATCCCACAATCACAGGATCCCAGAATCACAGGATCAAAGAGACAGCTTGACTCTGAGGAGTTCTGACACAACCAGGATAGGCTCAACAGAAAGGACAGGCTCCAGTCAGATACAGCGAGGGCAGGTAACACTAGAGATAACCAGATGGCAGGAGGCAAGCGTAAGAGCATAAGCAACAAAAACCAAGATTACTTGGCATGATCAAAACCCAATTCTTCAACCATAGCAAGTCCTGGCTACACCATCATACAGGAAAAGCAAGATTTGGATCTAAAATCACTTTTCATGATGATGATAGAGGACTTTAAGAAGGACATAAATAACTCCCTAAAAGAAACACAGGAGAACACAAGTAAACAGCTAGAAGCTCTTAAAGAGGAAACATAAAAATCCCTTAAAGAATTACAGGAAAACACAATCGAACAGGCAAAGGAAATGAACAAAATCATCTAGGATCTAAAACTGGAACTAGGAACAATAAAGAAATCACAAAGTGAGACAATCTTGAAGCTAGAAAACCTAGGAAAAAGGTCAGGAGTCATAGTTGAAAGTATTACCAACAGAATACAAAAGATAGAAGAGAGAATCTCAGGTGCAGAAGATACATCCATAGAAAACATTGACACAACAGTCAAAGAAAACAGGAAAAGCAAAAGGCTCCTAACCCAAAATATCCAGGAAATCCAGGACACAACGAAAAGACAAAACCTAAGGACAATAGGTATAGAAGAGAGTGAAGACTCCCAACTTAAAGGGCCAGTAAATATCTTCAACAAAATTATAGAAGAAAACTTCCCTAACCTAAAGAAAGAGATGCCCATGAACATAAAAGAAGCCTACAGAACTCCAAACAGACTGGACCAGAACAGAAATTCTTCCCATCACACAATAATCAAAACACCAAATGCAGTAAACAAAGAAAGAATATTAAAAGCAGTAAGGGAAAAAGGTCAAGTAACTTATAAAGGCAGACTTATCAGAATTATACCAGACTTCTCACCAGAGACAAAGAAAGCTAGAAGATCCTGGGCAGATCTCATACAGACCCTAAGAGAACACAAATGCCAACCCAGACTACTATACCTAGCAAAACTCTCAATTACCATAGACAGAGAAAACAAGATATTCCATGACAAAAAAAATTACACAATATCTTTCCACAAACCCAGCCCTACAAAGGATAATAGATGGAAAACACCAACACAAGGAGAGAAACTACACCCTGGAAAAAGCAAGAAAGTAATCTTTCAACAAACCCACACAAACAATTCTACCTCTAAAAACAAAAATAACAGGAAATAACAATCACTTTTCCTTAATATCTCTTAATATGAAAATTAATATTACCAACAAATCCTAATCAATTGAAATTCAAAAATATGAGGAATTAGAAATTTGTTAGCTGTCACTCAAGGATCTCTCTAATTTGGTAATTAGAAAAAATATGTCCAATATTGTACAATCCATATACACTTTCTGCTTGTTTGTATGAGACAGTGACTTGCTGTGTACCACATAATGGTCTTGAAATCATGCTTCTCCTATCTCAGCCTCTCTATTAGTAGAATTATTTATTTGATGTTTTTACACTATACTAAGGTTTACATATTTCAGCATTATATATTTCAAAACAGTTTACATATTTCAAAATTATTTCTATAGCCAAAAGAAATGTAGACAATTAATTTTGGAGGTGGCTTATAAGAGAACAACAAAGAATGAGACTGAATGTTTTGCTTAATATTTATAATTATTGTATCAGTTTTGAAGAAGATGACCTTATAAGTTACTTTTTCTCGGAGATGAATGCTTTTCAAAATCTTCACAGCCAATGAACTAGAATCTTACCCTCACCTAATGTCTGTGCCAACCTCCAAGCAGAACCATTGTTCATTGAAACAGTTGATGAATGACTTCATGGATAGACCATCTTAATACACACACTATTTCTCAAATGAATGTAACCTGTTCGCTGTGGGCTGAGAATGATGAAAATCACTCAAGTCAAACAGCTTTGACCATAGCAGGAAATCTGTATCCAAATAATTGTGCCTACAGTTCATTCCTTGGAGAAGCAGAACTGTCAACTCTTAGCTTAGCTACTATGGAAGTACAATCCTTTGGTGATGTGAGAAACATTGAAGTACAGCCTTACTACAATGAACTCCAATGTCTAAAAATTGTTCTTATTTTGGGTTTGTACCACAGTAAGAACCAAGCTTTTAAGCTCTACTAAAAGCAAAACAAACAAACAAAAAAGTTATCTTTTTATGTTCATTTAATAACATGTCCATCATTTTTATGATTGGTATAAAATATATATTGTGTTGAATATAATAAAAATTTAAAAATTATGGAACAAATAGATTAGAAAATAAATTAATAAAGGTACCTTTTAGGACAGCAAAAAAAGAAGGTATTCTGATTCAATCTAAAAATAAACCACTAAGGTAAAAAATTATTTTTGCTTTAATCTAAAAATTACATATTTTTGCATGTCTGTAATATTTTACAACTTATAAACAATTTTTAAAGAATTAAGTGTGCTACTTAATAGGGTCATTGCATGGAACAGGACTGTAACATATAACTTTGGGGTTGATCTTAATAGAAAGATTGATATTCACAAAGAAAAGAGAGAAAATGAGAGTTTTCAACTTGGCAAGTATGTATTTAAAGTATACAACATATTGTATGTTCACAAATATTATGAAATAGCACAAAATTAGCATTAATAATACCTATATTAAAATTTTATTGAATGCAATAGACTTCCTTTTTCATGTTGGGGGTTACTTTAGTTTCTAGTTATTTATTTATTTTTGACAGTATCTCTAACTCTTAACACCTTGTGTAGCCAAGGATGACCTTTGAACTGACTGACCCTCAGGCTCCACCACCTGAGTTCTGAGACTACAGGCACAAGACAAGGTTCCCAGCTTCTGTAGTGCTGAGAATCTAACTCAGGGCTTCGCCCATGCTAGACAAACACTTCACCAACAGAGCTGCAGCCCTGGTCCCAAGGCTGGCTTTCAGTATGGTCCATCAAACCCTCACGTCAGCCGACTCCTTGCTCTTTCTCTTCTTCTCCTGTGAGACATCGGGTGATTTCAYTCCTGCACACTTTGCWCGGTGCTCTTACGCTACCCATTGCCAACTGTGAAATACTCAGGCTCAGACATGAGACTAACTACAAGTTATACATTGCTGCTGAGTCTTTTTAGTATGTGCATATATAAGCATATATGTGTGCAGTGTCTATATATGGATATATAATATATTATGTAACAGAGAGAGAAGGAGAGGGGAAGATACAGATAGATATAAAATAACAAACTACTGATACTTACAGGATTGTTGTCACCACCTTCTTTAGAGAGAGGAAGCATATACCATGACTAGTACAGTTTACACCGCAGATAWTCTCTATTTACTTAATTCTTGCAATAATCTGAGGAAGTGGGAACTGCTGTTATCCACAGACTCTCAGAGGACACTGATGCTCAAGGATTTAAGGGAGCCCATTAAGCAGTGGAGCCCAGCAACAGCCTCTATGGTTTCTGCCTTACATAGTGTTATTAGTAGATTCTAGAGCCTGAGCCAGGCCACCAAAGTGCCTCTTGCCCAGGAAGCCAATGTATGGGTTGTCACATTTCATAACAATATAAGACACACAATTAAAATTTAGCAGTGAGTAAGTTTTCTACTATGAGTAAATCACAACATTGCACAAGATATATTTACACTAAAAGTCATCCATTATTTGATTGATTTCAAACTCAAGTGTCCTATATTTTTATCTGGCCATCTGAGGTTTACCATCTCTTGGTAATGCAATATCTGGAATGATAGCAATGTGCTTTTTAAGAAAAGAAAAGTAGTTGTGTGTTAAAGAAGGCATTAGGCATAAAGACCAAGTCTGTCCCACAGACAAAATTCCCACTCCACAGCAGCTTGCAGGTGTGTGAGGGTCCACTACAGGCCTCTTCACTCGGGCTTCACAAACCTTTACCAGAATTTGTAGGCTGAGACCTTCTGACCTTCAGCAGCGAGAACAAGACAAGGAATCAATGAAACAAAGAGTTAGTGCTTTTTTAAAAAAAAAATTAGTAAAATTGGCAAACCTTATCCAAACATGTTGATCAATGGAATTGAATTGAAGACCCTGACATAAACCCATACACATTTGGGCACTTGGTTTTTGATAAAGAAGCCAGAAATGCACAGTGGCAAAAAAGACACTATTGTCAACAAATGGTGCTGGTCAAACTGGATGTGTGCATGAAGAAAAATCAAAATAGATCCATACTTACCACTCTGAATAAAACTCAGCTTCAAACAGATCAAAGACCTCAACATAAAACTAGATAAGCAGGCCGGGCGTGGTGGCACATGCCTGTAATCCCAGCACTTGGGAGGCAGAGGCAGGCAGATTTCTGAGTTCGAGGCCAGCCTGGTCTACAGAGTGAGTTCCAGGACAGCCAGGGCTACACAGAGAAACCCTGTCTCGAGAAAAACAAACAAAAAAAAAGAAAAACAAACAAAACTAGATAAGCACTGGACCTAATAGAAGATAAAGTGTGGAATATCCTTGAATGCATTAACACAGGGAAAGGCTTTCTGACCAGATCATCATTAGCACAGGCTCTAAGATCAACAAGTAATACATAGGCCCTCATGAAACTGAGAATCTTCCCTACAGCAAAGGACACCATCATTCAGACAAAGCAGCCGCCTGTAGAATGGGAAAAGATTTTTACCAACTATGCATCAGATAAAGGGCTAAAATCTACAATATATAAAGAACTCGACAAACTAGATATTTTAAAAACCCAATTAAAATTGGGATACAGATCTAAACAGAGAATTCTCAAATAGAAATCTCAAATGGCTGAGAAACATGCAGAGAAATGTTCAACATCCTTAGCCATCAGGGAAATACAAATCAAAACTGCTTTGAGATTCCACCTTCCACCTGTCAGCATGGCTAAGACCAATAACACAAGTGACAGCTCATGCTGGCAAGGATGTGGAGTGTATTGCTGGTGGGAATGCAACATGGACAGCCACTATGAAAATCTATCTAGATTTTCATTTGAAAATGGTTATCAGTTGGAGATAGCTTCTAGGTTACGGATGGAGGCATGTGTCCTCTTCTCTTTTCATCTCTAGGTGGGCCCTGTGCATGCTGCCGCAGGTTATGATCATTGGTCCTGCTGTGTTTAGAAGGGCTTCTTTTCTTGGTGTCCTCCATCCTGCTGTACTCTAAGTCTTAATCAGACTCAGTCACTTTACAATTAAAGCCAACAAATGCAAAGAGGCATGTCTGCTCAAGATAATGAGAAAAGGTGACAATCCAGTGCTCTCAGTAGGACCTTCATGTGACTCCCTCTAAGGTTCCAGGAACATTGAGGAAGAGGGGGCGGATCACCAAACAGAGAGAAAACAAATAGGTGCAAAATTCTATCCTTTGGCATAATRTAGCCAGTGCAATCATGGTATCACAGCAATGTTGGCTGCCAGCAGGGCCTGCACAAGGCTGGTCCTGTTGACAGTCAATCACAGATCAAGGARCAACCCAAGAACCTCTACTCCCCACTACTAAAATATGACCCACTGTTTGATTCTGGAGGAGGCACACAGGTTCTCAGAAGTTACTGATAAACTCACCATTCTCTAACAAATAGTATCAAACCCACAGTCACAGACAGCCCTAGTTAAGCACAGCACATCTCAAAACAAAAGAAGGGCTTTCTTGAGTGTCACCTAAACCAGGTAGACAATCTGATTTTGTTTTGTGATTGCTATGAGTTGTAGACAGTTGGCAGACAGACAGGGAACCAAGTTAAATCTATGAGTGTAGTTTTGTTTCTCTCCCCTTTAGCCCTGCAAGTATTTTTAGTATTTTTATTTGTGGATAAGTGGAGTGACAACTGCTAGACTCTCAAACTCAAGTGTGAGAGTTGGTCACCTAGGCTATCCTATGCATCATTCTCTCAAAGGTCAAATGTATCATAAGGTAAAACACAGAGTGGTCCTCATCCAGCCCTCAGGACACACCTTAGATACAAGTTCTGCTACCATTAGCCCAACATCTTTGTGAGCTCAAAGGGTCTAACAGCCCCCTTTGTGGGTTAGCAATAGCAGGGACAGTCCTTCATCTCTGAACTTGCAAATCTTTGTAAAACAGCATGTTAGTGTAGATAGTAGTTAGTTAATTTGTTCATAGAAAATCCAGAAGGAAACCTGTGAAGGCCCATGCAATCACTCTCGAGTAACTGGTGATGACAGCAGGGTTGTTTTAGTTTCTGGTTTTGTTTTTCTTCTCCAGGAMCTCACTCTGATGAACTCAAAATTTTATTTCTGTGATCAAGAAAGCAAAGGTACTGGTGTTGGCGTCTCTAGGCTCTTAGGCTAAAATATTCACGTGAAATATTGAATTCACCTTTGAACCTTGAGGGCAGAACTGACAATACTCCTCTCCCCATACTTCACTCAGTATGATGCTCTCCAGCTCCATCCATTTCTCTAAGAATTTCATGAATTCATTGTTTCTAATGGCTGAATAGTACTCCATCGTGTAT
>BDUI01003829.1:48147-60268 GCA_002335545.1 Apodemus speciosus
GATGTCTTCCCTGAGCAATTGCTTTCTCTCAAGCCTCCCCCAGGCCTACCAGAGAGGGCCTGGCACTGACCACTCTGCTTCATGGCAGAAGAGTTGCTATGGTCTGGAAGGCAGCCCTGTTCTGGGTCTCTTCTGGAAGATGTCATCACCACCCTGGCCTTGAGGCTGCTGGATATGGAAAGAGGAAGGCTCTCTGGAGAACTGGAATCCCACGGCCTCTGCCGTACAGTGCTCACTCACAGCCTGCATGGGCTTCATACCTCTGGGTCCCTTGGAATGTAACATGTTAAAAAAAAAAGCTTTGGACTCTGGTCTATACTGACACATCTACCACTTGGTAACACTCTCCTTTTTTTTTTCATTAAATTTTTTAATGCTTTAATTGAAACAGAATTATRCCATTTCCCCCTCCCCTTCCTCCCTCTAGCCCCTCCAAGCAACTCCCCATCAGACCCCTTCCATGTCCCCAATTCAAGCTGATAGCTTATTTTTATTTGATTATTATTGTCACATGTATATTGTATATGTGTGTATATGTACACATGTGTGTATACGTGTGTATGTATGTATGTATGTATGCATTCATGCATGCATGCATACATACATATGGACTGTTGGGTCCACTTTCACTGTTCGTGTGCATGCAGTTTCCAGACTGACCACTCTGCATAGGATAGCCAGATTGGGTCCTCATCCTCTTAGTGAGGCATGATGGGAGAGCTCGACAGCATTCCCAGTGTCATTATCTGAATGAGGAGTGTCACCAACAGGATCGGGTCTGGGAGCTTGATTGCCAGATGGTGGGCTTTTGGAGATAGATCGGTCCCTGGGTGGAATCCGAATCTGGTGATGCTATTGGGAGTTTGTTGGGATCTAGGCAGATCGAGTAAATGACTGGGTGTATGTTTGGGGGACTGTGGCTCACCCCAGTCCCTTCCTGAATCCCCTTCCTCTGGTTCCTGTGAATAGCCTATCTACTCTTCCACAGGTGCCCTCTGACGTGATGTTCTTCCTTGCCCAAGCCCAGAAACATGGGTCTAAGCAGCCATGGGCTGAGCCCTCTGAATCCAAGAGCCAAAATAAATCTTTCTCTCTCCTGTTTCTGTCAGATAATTTGGTCACAACTGCACAAAAGCATTCTGCTCCCAGAATTCCTGGGGCTGAGGGCAGCTAACAGTAGGAAAGCTAATCCTTATGACAACTGAGGGCCAAGGGCCTTCTCCAGCAAACCACAGTTTCCTGGGAGTGAATTCTGAGGAGCAGTCCAAAGGACTGCCTCAGCGATAGAGGAGGCAGAAGTCAGGCATGACGTGGCCGTGGGTTCGACACTGGCTCCTCCACTCTGACGAGAGAACCCATATTTGGATGTAAGTGGTCGGCACTCTGAAATCATCCAGCTATCACAGCCTCCCTTTTAGTTCTTTTCCATACCTTCTACAGAGGTTCGCTTTCTTATGAAGACACAGAAGCCACTTGCCATCAAACCAGACTGAGAAGAAAGAAAACAGACTGTGGCTTCTCCCAGAACTCTCCTGCCTTGAGAGCCCTCCAGATTACTGTAGGTTTGTCTTATTTTGCAGAAACAAACGAATATAACAAATGTGTTGAATGTGTTATGGCATGCAGGTAGGAGTCTAAGTCTGACGTCATGGCAGTCTGGTAAAGTCGTAACTGGTATTGTTTTCAGTTTTCACACAAGATCGCACAGCTCAAGGGTCAGAACCAAGCTATGAAACAGAAAGGATGCAAGTGACCCAGAAGCAAGCAGTGTATCTACTCCCACGAAGCATGTAGTCCACAGGTCTCTGCTCACACCCACTTCTGGTCTTCCTCCTCTCTGCTCCTTGGGAACGTCTGCCTCTGGTGATTGTGAGGGTTACACTAAACCTGCAAAAGGCACTCTTTTCCTTGGCTCTATTTTGATGCAAGTAGATGGTTTGGAAAGAAGCTCCTTTTTAAAGGTGTGAAGCCATTGGTACATTTGACATTAATAGTTGCTCCTTAAGGCAACATGAAATGTTCCTGGTTTAGGGTTGGGTCACATCTCTAAATCGGTGGTATTTAGGTCTCCTCRGGGATCCTTGATAAGATCTAGGTCCATTATCTCGAGAATAGGCATCCTTGGCCATCAAAAGTTGCTGGCTGAATATCATGTTTTGAGGGGACTGAGCTGTAGGGATAGTAGGAAAGAATCAAAGAATCCATAGTCCGAGAGATGGATGGGAATGTAGCAAGAATGAATACCTTTTCCTATAGGTGATCTCCAGGCTTGCCCCTCACCCCTACTGTGCCTTCCCATGATGCCTCACTCCAATCAACATCCTGCTACATCATCACCTCAGGCATGACTCCAGTGCATGTGGCACTTCTGGCCTCATCCAGGGACCTCCAAGGGGACACTGCTCCAGCCATGCAATCACTATGTGTTTCTCAGGCATGAGAATGAGTGACTTTCCAGAGAATAAGATGGCCTCTTTCAGCCCAGATGAAGTTAGAAACGCTGAAGGCTGGTCACTCTGCCTGGTACCCAGGAACCTGAGAGCTCTTTGGAAAATAGGACTCAAGTTCTCTGTACTGTGGGTGATGAATACAATAATGTGAACCGATGACACCAGCTGGAGCATGTAATGTCTCAAAGKGCCCAGGTTCATTCCCCTGACCAGGCTGCCTTGTCTGGCCCCAGTGGGAGAGGATGTGTCTAGCCCTGCAGGGACTTGATATGCCAGGGTAGGGGGGTATACCCAGGGGGTGCTCTACCCTCTCAGAGGAGAAGGGGAGGGAGAGGTAATGGGAGGAACTTTGTGAGGGGGAGACCTCTGGGGGAGGGTGGTGATAGAGATATAAAGTGAATAAATAAATAGATTAATGGGGAAAAAGATGCCCAGGTTCAAAAAAAAGAGAGAGAGACTACTCTCCATGCCTCCTTTACCTGCTAAGTCAATATTTTCAGGGTTTGRCCCTCATTCTGATGACATGTTTCAATCTCTGTAAATTTCCTTTTGTGGGGCAGAAATTCTTGAGTCCTTTCGTGGCCTCAACATTTCTTTCAAGCCTTATAATGCATCATCCCCAGTAACTGACCTTTTACTTTGGCTTATCCAAGAGACTAAAAGGTCCTCAGAAAACTTGGATACATGCAGTGTATGTTCGTTGAATTATAGACAGGAAACTGTTTCCGTGGAGTATACTTTTAATGAGAACATACTGTTATAGTCGGGCTATGTGGTATTCTTGCTGAATAGAAACCTTTACAAGAACACGTACACATTTTGTATCCAAACACCAAATGAAGTCGATTGCTTAAATGACCAATTTTGCACCAGAAATAAAATATATTATACAAAACAGGGCTATATCCACAGTCATTAGTCCTCACTTTCTACACCGAACAACAATAAATTAAATCACATTATATGCAGATAGTTCTACTTACATTAGAATAGGAAGCTGTATGTAGCTGGTGCAGCTTTGACTTTTCTACTGGGTTCAGGGTAAGTTTGTATTGTTTGGTGGTCCTATATTTAAATTATCCAAGAACAAAATGGCTCAAAAGACATAGGCTGAGGGACTGACCTTCTGCAATGACCCTCTGGTTTCAGCTATGCACAGGGAACAAAGCTCTGATTCTGGCCAGTTGAGGGCACTTCATTGCTGACTTATAGGCTACACCACATTGAACACRTTCAGACACAGGCATTGAATAAGGAATAAGATAGTCCACRTCAAAATCCRTGTTTTCCTCTTTCTTTGCAGAAATAACTCTTTCTCTACCCAATAATAAGTATATACTATGACAGCTTGGTTCTAGAAAACAAAAACAAACTGAATGGACCTTTTTGTTCCTGTGCATATAAATTTATTCTTTAAATATGAATCAAAGAAATGGAACATGTTTTATTAACTCTGAAGGTCTACTTGTTCAAATCTCTCCTAGGAATCAGATGATACATGATATACCAAAGAGTTTTTGTAACATATTTATTTTTACCTCCGAGAGAGTCAGCTCTCATTGAAATMCTTTTGATTATGTTTGAAGTGACTTAAAACAGAAACACCAGCATCAGCTGGCTCAGAATGTTCTGAGTTTGGGATAAATTAACATTAGTGGTTAATGAGAAATTTGAACAAGCTCCAACTCAGTGCCTTTTGAGGATTATTTTCATCCCATAGGCCTGCAGGAGACATCTGAAAAATCTGTATACTGAGAACAAAGCCAGGCTCCTTAGTGTACATGAAAATCACAGATGGGAACTGTCCAACCGCATGCATGGTCAAGTTAGTGTCAGGCTTCCGAGTTAGAAGCCAACCACCTCCTCACAGTGGTGCTATTTTGTCTTTGTCTCTGAGTAAATGTGGAGGCCTCCTCAGATTCCCACCTACATGGGAAAGGTGCTAACACGTCCAAAGAGACATGATGAATGGCAGGTAGAGCTCTGGGAAAAACAGTAGAGCTCGTGTCAGCTGCAAACTTCTCTCTGTCATCTTGGGAGACATAAGCTCCCNCTGTGGTGCAAATACTGATATCATGGCCACTTTAAAGATAATGAAACGCTATTGCTGGCATGGCGGTGGGAGATCACTGAGCATGCATACCATAGTTATGCGTGATGGGAATCACTCCAACAATGAATGCAGTAGAAAAATAGACAATTAGCAAGCAATGTGTTGG
The DNA here is from genome assembly GCA_002335545.1 of Apodemus speciosus. Classification (NCBI taxonomy): domain Eukaryota; kingdom Metazoa; phylum Chordata; class Mammalia; order Rodentia; family Muridae; genus Apodemus; species Apodemus speciosus. The sequence goes on from BDUI01003829.1 coordinate 52,817, forward strand.
GAGTTTTTTATTACTTTTGATTTCTATAAAATTCATTTAATTATAATTTTGATTTTAAAGAATGCTGGCTTACCAGCCAGTTCACAAAATTYCTGAAATTATAATCATTTGTATTCATAAGTAATACGATCCCAACCAACTAATTCTCAAATAAACTCTGAAAGTAGAACAGCTTCCTTGGATGTGATGGGACTGGATGTTGCATAGGTAGAAATGAGGGGGGGGGAAGCAAAAGCAAAAAGCATCCACCCTGACATACAAGGAATTGGAATCAGAGACTTTTCTTTTTGGCTCTTAAGCCAACGGAGCCAAGTTTATAGCCATGTCCACCCTTGTTGTRGTTTGGGAAGTCTAACCAGAGATCTGTCTTAATTCTATCATTCAAATAATCTCTGTTGTGATCTATTCTGTTATAGGATCTGCTTGAAAGTTGTAACTAAAAGGTCAATGTTAGGGTCTGGTGACATGGCTCAGTTAATAGTGTACTTGCTTTGAAAGCATGGGGACCTGAGTTCACATCCCTAGGACTCACACCAAAAGCAGAGGAAGGTGAYACAGACTTGCAGTCCTAGCCCATGGAAGACAGAGACAGAAGGATTCCCTAGGGCTCGCTGACCAACTATTATTGCCAAACTGCTGAGCTCTGGGTTATCTTTGAGACTCTGTCTCAAAAGATAAGGCAAAGACTCCTGCTGCCAAGCCTGGTGACCTGAGTTCAATACCCAGGACYTAGATGATGAGAGAAGAGAACAAATGTCTTCAGGTTGTCCTCTGTCCTCCACATGTGGGCCACCACACATACATACTGGTACAATGGCACATCCCCAAAATAAATCAATGTTTTTAATAGGTGGGGAGCGGTTGAGGAAGATACATCACATTGATCTGTGGCCTCCGCACATGCATGCACACCTCTGTAAGTGTGCACGTGAGGAAACACACCACATGCACAAATGCAGAAGTTCAAGATTTTGAAAACCAACTAAGAAACTTTCCATGGAAGAGACAGTTGTCTGAGATAGTTTTATCTATCCATGGTTTGGGTCTAAGGGTGACTCGTTGATCACTTGACTGTAGTCAGAATGTGAGAGATTTCTCAAAAGAGGAAAACAACCAAACATGGAGAAGGATGTTTGGTCCTTGAAAGAGCCAGCTCTGAAGGACCGACAGGTAAGCTCTGACACCCTGGCTCTCATTCCCCAGCTGCATGGCCCGGATGAGTTGCCCAGTCACTCTACGTCTCAGAGGTAACCTCAGTTCCTACCTCCTTAAGACAGAAGTGGGCACTGCGTGGTGTGCAGAGCTTAGAGCAGCACATGGCAGAAAAGCTGAATCCAATCTGTGTGTGTGTGTGTGTGTGTGTGTGTGTGTGTGTGTAGTGTTCCCAGATGAAGAACAAAACTACACACTGGAATGGAAGCCTCCCTGCTCCAAGGCTGTACACTAACAAGGCCCCCGTTTCCCACTTATGAGCCAGTCTTGACCCTGGGAGCCTGAGAACGTGAAGAACAGTTGGTAAAATTCACCCCRTGACAATATGAGCTTTGGGCACAGTGCTTCTAAACCAATGTCTTCATTGCCTTCTTGTTTGTACAAAAAGGGAAACTGAGGCTCTGAAYGATGCTATGGTTTGGGAGAGCACAATCTATCAAACAAGGATGGGRGTTAGAATTACAAGCCCTTCTTGAGGGACTGGCTTTAGAAATAAGGAGAAGGAATATTAGTGGGTGAGTGTGTGTGTGTGTGTGTGTGTGTGTGTGTGTGTGTGATGTGTGTATGTGTGTTGTAGGCATGTGTGTATGCATGTATATGCTGGCGCCCATGTACACAGAGGTAAAGACCAGAGAAAGAATAGAATGTCTTTCTTGGTTTTTTTAGTCATTCACTATCTTGGTGTCATGGGTCTCTTATTGAATTGGAAGTTGTAGTTTCAGCTAAGCTGGCTTTCTAGAGATCTCCCAAGAGCTACCTGTCTCTGTGCCCCAACATTACAGTTAATGGCATACACTCCATGGCTGTTTTTCTGTTTGTTTGGTTTTACAGAAGGGCTGGGGATTCCAATTCGCCCCTGTTCTCATGCTTGAATAGGAAGCACCATTACCCCCGATCCATCCTCCCGGCTCATGGGGTGAATATTAGCATTTCAAAAATCATATTGGGCTTTGGTCATAATTCYCCAGATAYAAGAAATGTTTTGTTTTGGAACCAGTGCTTGACAGAGACRCTRCAGGAAAAGAAGCAGCGTCGGGAAATTCTATAACAACCGGAAGCCTGGCTGCACACATGCATGGCGCTGAGAGGAAATTTAGACCAAAGAGAAGCCACACRGCCTGCATACTTGCCTAATTATCTGTGCACTCAGAGTTCGCAAGATCCAAAGCCCTAATAGAAATAAGTGAGGAAAAGGATCAGAACATTAGGGGTGCAGGGTGGGTCAGCAAATTGGAGATCTGGCTTCACCCATAGACATCCCTTTCTTTTCTAAGCAAACAAACAAATCAAATCCTCAGACYACTGATTCATAGCCCCTCACTAGAGATTATGGTGGACAGGAAAGCTTASAGAAGAAACTGGTTTCCACTTCAGATAAAGGTTTGACTAGTATGAAGTAAAGAGTCACTAGGCAGGAAGAACAATGGGAAATAAAATCTAAATAAGCAGTCAGACATGGTGGTCCAGGTCTGGATAGCAGTATGGGGAGGGTGGGGTATGAGGGGTCTGGAATTCAAGGCCATCCTTGGCTCTGTAACAAGTGTAAGGCTAGCCAAACTGCATGAGGCCATTTCAAAAATAAAAAAGTCTGACAAGAAAGTAAAAAGGGTGCTTTCTGGGCCAGACAGGAATCAGTTGATGTAATCAAGTTCAGCACCATTTGCCTGAACCAGACAAATAGTGACTAAGTCAATGCCACAAGACTCAAAGAATCAGAGTGACAGATCRTGGAATCTGACCTGTGGGGAGTGTGAGTCAAGAGGCTCAYGGTATCAAATGCACCAAGTATTTCAGGAATGCCCGTCCGGCAGTCCGTGTGAGGAATGAGAAGGGGGAAAGAATGCTCAGGAACAGAGTGAAGAAATAGTCTCCTTCCTGCTTATTTGGGATCAGGAGACAAAAGTCTCCTGTGGTGATGGTGAAATGCAGGGCTGGAATCTGACTGGACATGGAGGGTAACRAAAAGAGAGGTCCCTGACAGAGAACAGAAAATGACGATTGCTTATTACTAAACGGGTGGGTGAMATCATCATCGAGAGCCGGGTTCCYGACTTGAGTCTGTAGCTCTGGACTCTTGATCACTTGAGACCTGAAGCAGGTGACTTCAAAGCCTCAGTTTATGTATCTCTGAGGCCAGAAGGARAACCAAAGTGCTCCCCAACCTTGTCACAGAGCTGAAGACATTGAACACAGAYGTTGAGCCCAACCCTGGCCTGTGGGTGGCTCTCAGCARACACTTAGCCTCCTCCAACAGAGAAGGCATGCACTCCGGATGCTCTTCACTTTCCTTYTGAGTGAAATGCTGAGAATGGTCTACGCGGTGCACCGTTTAGACATGAGGCGACAGGCTCTGTTTCAATACGCTCTCTCTGGCTAGCTGTTTACCCAGAAGCACGAGATGCCTTTCAAACCACCCAGGACACTTCTGCTTTGAGKGATGTCTTCCCTGAGCAATTGCTTTCTCTCAAGCCTCCCCCAGGCCTACCAGAGAGGGCCTGGCACTGACCACTCTGCTTCATGGCAGAAGAGTTGCTATGGTCTGGAAGGCAGCCCTGTTCTGGGTCTCTTCTGGAAGATGTCATCACCACCCTGGCCTTGAGGCTGCTGGATATGGAAAGAGGAAGGCTCTCTGGAGAACTGGAATCCCACGGCCTCTGCCGTACAGTGCTCACTCACAGCCTGCATGGGCTTCATACCTCTGGGTCCCTTGGAATGTAACATGTTAAAAAAAAAAGCTTTGGACTCTGGTCTATACTGACACATCTACCACTTGGTAACACTCTCCTTTTTTTTTTCATTAAATTTTTTAATGCTTTAATTGAAACAGAATTATRCCATTTCCCCCTCCCCTTCCTCCCTCTAGCCCCTCCAAGCAACTCCCCATCAGACCCCTTCCATGTCCCCAATTCAAGCTGATAGCTTATTTTTATTTGATTATTATTGTCACATGTATATTGTATATGTGTGTATATGTACACATGTGTGTATACGTGTGTATGTATGTATGTATGTATGCATTCATGCATGCATGCATACATACATATGGACTGTTGGGTCCACTTTCACTGTTCGTGTGCATGCAGTTTCCAGACTGACCACTCTGCATAGGATAGCCAGATTGGGTCCTCATCCTCTTAGTGAGGCATGATGGGAGAGCTCGACAGCATTCCCAGTGTCATTATCTGAATGAGGAGTGTCACCAACAGGATCGGGTCTGGGAGCTTGATTGCCAGATGGTGGGCTTTTGGAGATAGATCGGTCCCTGGGTGGAATCCGAATCTGGTGATGCTATTGGGAGTTTGTTGGGATCTAGGCAGATCGAGTAAATGACTGGGTGTATGTTTGGGGGACTGTGGCTCACCCCAGTCCCTTCCTGAATCCCCTTCCTCTGGTTCCTGTGAATAGCCTATCTACTCTTCCACAGGTGCCCTCTGACGTGATGTTCTTCCTTGCCCAAGCCCAGAAACATGGGTCTAAGCAGCCATGGGCTGAGCCCTCTGAATCCAAGAGCCAAAATAAATCTTTCTCTCTCCTGTTTCTGTCAGATAATTTGGTCACAACTGCACAAAAGCATTCTGCTCCCAGAATTCCTGGGGCTGAGGGCAGCTAACAGTAGGAAAGCTAATCCTTATGACAACTGAGGGCCAAGGGCCTTCTCCAGCAAACCACAGTTTCCTGGGAGTGAATTCTGAGGAGCAGTCCAAAGGACTGCCTCAGCGATAGAGGAGGCAGAAGTCAGGCATGACGTGGCCGTGGGTTCGACACTGGCTCCTCCACTCTGACGAGAGAACCCATATTTGGATGTAAGTGGTCGGCACTCTGAAATCATCCAGCTATCACAGCCTCCCTTTTAGTTCTTTTCCATACCTTCTACAGAGGTTCGCTTTCTTATGAAGACACAGAAGCCACTTGCCATCAAACCAGACTGAGAAGAAAGAAAACAGACTGTGGCTTCTCCCAGAACTCTCCTGCCTTGAGAGCCCTCCAGATTACTGTAGGTTTGTCTTATTTTGCAGAAACAAACGAATATAACAAATGTGTTGAATGTGTTATGGCATGCAGGTAGGAGTCTAAGTCTGACGTCATGGCAGTCTGGTAAAGTCGTAACTGGTATTGTTTTCAGTTTTCACACAAGATCGCACAGCTCAAGGGTCAGAACCAAGCTATGAAACAGAAAGGATGCAAGTGACCCAGAAGCAAGCAGTGTATCTACTCCCACGAAGCATGTAGTCCACAGGTCTCTGCTCACACCCACTTCTGGTCTTCCTCCTCTCTGCTCCTTGGGAACGTCTGCCTCTGGTGATTGTGAGGGTTACACTAAACCTGCAAAAGGCACTCTTTTCCTTGGCTCTATTTTGATGCAAGTAGATGGTTTGGAAAGAAGCTCCTTTTTAAAGGTGTGAAGCCATTGGTACATTTGACATTAATAGTTGCTCCTTAAGGCAACATGAAATGTTCCTGGTTTAGGGTTGGGTCACATCTCTAAATCGGTGGTATTTAGGTCTCCTCNTCAACATCCCCCCACAGGCAGAACCACAATGTACCTCCTTCCGTTGTTCAAAAGCTAATTCACTTTATCGCTTGCATCCTGTTTCCTAAGCAGTAAAGAAGTTGGCCCCACACAGACGCCGTCCATTTACGTGGACGCAGCTAAGAGAAKGAGACGACTCTCCTTCCTGGGAAAGCCGGCATGGCCCAGCCTCCAGAGCTTGACGCGCCTGCCCGGCTTCCTCTACAGTTAACCTGAATGGAAATGACCTTCAAGGAATTATTTAATTTCTCCCCTTTAGACTGGGTTTCRGCTGCTCAAAATGTCACCAAGAAAGGCATAATTACAAGATGGCTTGTTCTCTCCTGCAATGATAAAGCAGGAACCCGAATTTAAACCTCTGCGTGCAGAACTGAGTGCAAAGCGGATACCCAGCAGAGGGCTGGCTCAGTCTTGGCCACGCTGCCCTTGTCTGTCCTAGCTCACTGTCCAAGCTATGCATCATTGGTGGTGGCTGCAAAACTCTATGAGGTTAAAGGGACACAGCAGATATCAACATTCCCCTTTTTTAAAATCATCACCTCGAATTTTGATAAACTGAGTGCAGTTTTTTTWAAATGTATCACCACTGTGTCTTGCTGTCAAATTCTTACTGTCTGCTTGTTCTTGAGGGAAAGGGGTTGCATTTTTTTTTTACAGACTCCACTTAAGTCTACTGGTTTTGAAGGGCGTAATTTGACCATAGTTAGAAAGGATGTAGTCCTCCAATAACATACATTTAAAACAGTCGAAAATGAACAACGGCTTAACATCAATGTATCCTTTCAGAGCTAGTAGGCAGAAAGACTTCTGCACATCTTCAGTCAGAGCAGCAGTTAGTATTAGCCACAGCCAAGGAACAGAGGACAGCAGAGAAAAAGAGAACCATGCCTCCTCGCCACAGATTTGTCACACGCCTCCTYCGTGCTCTTAAAATATAAGTGAAATTTAATCTTCAAAATGAAAAAATAGACACTTTTCTAATACCAAAATATAAGATTAAAATACTTAAAAATAAAATGTTAGTGTGAAGTAGGGCTTTTTTTTTTTTTACATCATAAAAGAAACATCTTAGACTCGTCTTTCTTATACAAATCCTCCTTRCTCCCTAATATTTACAGTTTTCCAGAGTAGCTTTGATGAGACGCTGAAAGAGACGGGAAGGATCCTTTCTTGAGATATGAAGTCAGACCTGAATGTGTGTGTTGGACCCAGCCCTCATCAACCACAAACCTGTCCGCCAGTTCGAGAGAGAGGGACACTGCATCCCCAGCCTTGAGATTTCTTTCATTCCATTGTCCCCTTATTGGGTGTTAAATTCTTTCCATGAATATTCTACTTGTAAAAATTGTTTTATTCTAGCTACAAAACATTTCATTTCAGAAAAACCACATTTTTTTATAACCTYGTGTGAAGTGCCCCCAAAGCAATCAAGAAATGGAGGCAGCAGCCTTTCAAGACATAAATCTACTCCGTCGCCCCTCCAGCAGCCAGAACACTTAACAGGATTACGTTACATCATTATATTTGTTTGCCATGAGATGAGAGGCCAGAAGGCAGATAGTGATTAATAATCATTCCTGAGCTTCTAAAGAAAATTTAAAATGAAATGACTACTGTTTAAAAGAATGAATTCTCCAAGAACGCCCTTTCTGTTCCGTTGATGTCTGTCCTTCCATCTATCTCTGTAAGGGATCTCAAGCAGACAAAGC
>BDUI01003829.1:65936-76104 GCA_002335545.1 Apodemus speciosus
AGCTGATCTGGCAGTGCCTTGTCACCCACAGTTTTTAAGGATTCTCCTCTTTTGTCTGGGCATGAACTTGGGGCTCCTGGGTGACCTGTGACATTTCTCCTCCCTCCGGACTGAGCCACAGCAGGCCCTCACAGGTTTTATGTGGTCATGGTCAAAACAATCCTAGGTCCTCCTGAAATCCGACAGTTACTATGTGCTGAGCAAATCCCAAATGCACTGCGACCTCACAATGAGATGAGATGGGTTACCACTTCCCACTTTCTCCAGAGAGGGAAGATGGTCTGCAGATGAGACCGATGACTCGGGGGCAAGGGGGGGGAGATATGAAATCATTCAGTGAACATGGTGAGAGGACCCCTATTCTGTCACCCAAGGCTAGGCGTACCCCTAGGGAGAAGAAAACAGCAAGTCCGTCCAAGGAAACAGGGCAATCATTGTTATCTGCTGAATAATACATTTTTCAGTAAAAACACTGAATATTTATTTAATACATATTTCTTTCTCTCTGTTTGTCAATTAGAGGTCATGTGTTACTTTTCTCAATCTCATTGTGTATGGTTCTAATGATGTCACGAGAGCAGTGAGGAAACTATTACAATTCCCAGGTCATAGCTAAAGAAATTGAAACAGGGACTGGAGAGATGGCTCAGCAGTTAAGAGTACTGACTGCTCTCCCAGAGGTCCTGAGTTCAATTCCATCTGTAATGGGATCTGACATCCTCTTCTGGCGTATCTGAAAACAGCTATAATTGTACTCATATACATAAAATAAATAAATAAATAAATAAATAAATAAATAAATCTTTAAAAAAAAAAAGAAAAGAAATTGAAGCAGAGAGCCCCTGCCCCCAGTGACTGTCACAGGCTCATCTTCCATATATGACAGACTTCTCTGTCCTGAGACTCCACCATATTTTGAAATAGTAACACTTGAAAATCTGTAACAACTAGAAAAAGAAATTCAGAATGCAGGAAGCAAGTAAGTTGCACTTCCCCTGTCCACGGATGCCCTTATCAAACAGGACTGAGGAGAGACTCGTGACCACCTGAAAGGTAGGATTTCTCTACCAAGAACACACAGGTACCGTGCCCTGCCTTCTGTCTGACCCCTCAGACAACAGTGAGCTTTCACTCCATGGAAAGGCTCATTTTTATTTGAAGCGTGCTTTGGACACCACGACAAATACACCCTCAGAGTCCCCACTTACGAGAATCACCAAAGCAGAGCCTTCTCTCACCTCTTGGGTGCCTGCCTCTATGTCAGTCATGGCGACCACGGAGAAGTCCCCGTATCGATCCCCATTGGCATCTATGGACACCTGCCCAGCGATACCTACAGGAGAGGTAAAGAATTCTGAGTTAGAGACTTATGAGGCCTCTGCCTGCCAAGAAAACGAATTAATGGGATTCTTTAAAAAACAAATTCATGCCACAGGGAATCACATCAGACTGGGAGCATTTTTGTTGGCATTTGGAAAGACATTGTAATTTCATCTGTGTCTGCATTCCTAAATTCTTAACATTTCTCCATTTAAAAAAGAAAAGAAAAAGAAATAAATGATCTTTGGGGAATACTTTTTTAAAAAATACGAATTAAGGCCAATGCTGAAGCAATGTGTTCATTCTAGAGTTTTGGTTTTTCCCCCTAAGAAGTAGCAGAGAAGGAAAGATGTCTTATCACGCATAGGTTGATGTGATCATTGGACAACTCTCATAAAGAAAATCAGTCTGTCCTTTTGGGTCTGAGTTACCTCACTCAGGATGATATTTTCTAGTTCCATCCATTTGCCTGCAAAACTCAGTATGTCCTCATTCTTAATAGCTTAGTATTCCATTGTGAAAATGAACCACATTTTCTATATTCATTCTTCTGTCGTGGGACATCTGAGTTGTTTCCAGCTTCTGGCTATCACAAACAAGGCTGCTATGAACATAGTAGAATGTGCGCCCCTGTGCCACGGTGGCGCATCTTTTGGGAATATTCCCAAGAGTGGTATTGCTGGGTCTTCAGGTAGATCTATTTCCAATTTTCTGAGGAACCTCCAGATTGATTTCCAGAGTGGTTGTACCAGTTTGCAATCCCGCCAGCAATGGTATGTACTCGCTAGTAAGTGGATATTAGCCAAAAAAAAAAGTGCCAAATACCCAAGATACATCCCACAGAACTCAAAAAGGTCAACAAGCTGAAGGGCCCAAATGAGGATGCCTCGGTGCCACTTGGGAGGGAGAAGAAAGCAATCACGAGGAGGAGGGAGGGACCTGAGAGGGAATGGGGATGAAGGGGGTGTGGAGAGGGGAACACGATTGGCTTTTGAGTGGGGGAAAGGGACTGAAATCCCTAAGGGCCAGCAGAAAGAGTGGAAATATGCAACCTCAGGAGGTAGGAGGTTGGGGTGACCCTCCAGAATGTACCAGAGACCTGAGAGGTGAGAGACATTCAGGACTCAAAGAGAGGGACCTTAGATGAAATGCCTACATTGGGGAGAGGGAACTTGTAGAGTCCACCTCCAGTAGAAAGACAGGGCATAAAGTGAGGGATGGAGTTGCCATCCCACAGTCACAACTCTAACCCATAATTGTTCCTATCTGAAAAACTGCAGGGATGGAAATGGAGAGGAGCCTGAGGAGAAGGTCCAGCGACAGGCCCAAAGTGGGATTCAGCTCAAGGGGAGGTCCCAAAGTCTAACACTATTTCTGAGGCTATGGAGYGCTCACACAAAGAGGCCTCTATCGTGACYGCTCTCCGAAAGACACAACAAGCAACTGAAAGAGTCAGAGGCAGATATTTGCACCCAATCAATGGACAGAAGCTTCGGACCCCTGTGGTTGAATTAGGGGAAAACTGGAAGAATATGAGGAGGAGGGTGACCTTGTAGGAGGACCAGCAGTCTCAATTAACCTGGACCCCCGAGATCTCTCAGATATCAGAACACCAACCAGGCAGCATACAACAACTGATATGAGGCCCCCAACACATATACAGCAGAGGACTACTGGGTCTGGGTTTAGTCAAAGAAGATGCACCTGACACTCAAGAGACTGGAGGCCCCAGAGAGTCTAGAAGTCTGGTGGGGTGGGAACATTCTCATGGAGACAGGGAGTAGAGGAGGTGGTATGGGGGTGTACTGGGAGGAGAATAAAATCTGGAGTTTAAAATAAATAAATTAATTAATTAATTAGTTAATTAATTAATTAATTTAAAAAAAAAAAAGGATATCAGTCTGGCCCAGGAGTCAGCGAGTGATCGTCACACAGGCTGCATCAACACACAGGAAAGCCGGAGGCCTGGCTGTTGAGTCTCTAGCAATTGCCTAACGTGTGTTCATTCATTGGTTTTCCAAACATTATCCGAAAGATTCCTGGGAGTTAGCATTGCAGCAGAGGTTAAGGTAGAGCTCAAGGAGGGGCCTAGACTGAGCATTCAGTCCAGTGAAGGAGGGGCCAGCGGAAGTGGGTTAAGGTGCTGGCCACCAAACTGGACAGAGGTTTGGTCTCTGGGACCTGCATGGCAGAAAGAGCAAACAGTCTCCCATGAGTTGCCCTCTGGCAACCACACTGTGGCTGGCACAGACACACACACACACACACACACACACACACACACACACATTAAGGTATTGGTCCCCTGAGTCTCTCTACAACTGGCATAAACAGGATCATGTTCCTTCCAAGAGGATTCAGAGATACTCGCATGAGATAAAACTCTCGAGGCATTCAGCAACTGATACTTAAGCAAAGCCAGCTGTTTTCTTCGTCCAGTGCCGCCACTGCTATTATTATTCCTACAGGTTGGGTATCCTTTCGCCGAAGTACTTGGGGCCAGAAGTGTTTCAGATTTCAGATGTTTTCAATTGTTTGAATGTTTGCATGTACATAATGAGACATCTCGGGGGGTAGGACCCAAGTCTACACACTGCAAAGTTTCGTTTTGTATAACACTTGCACACATAGCAAGTAGGTAATCTTAATACAATATTTTAAAGAATTGTTTTGCATGAAGCAAACATTCGTTATAAGGAAGTTTCCATTGGACACTTAAGGGATTTTGAACTTGGGGYTTGGGAAGACGGAATTTTAAAGTTACCATTATCGTTACTGTGTCAGTAATGTCCCAGAAAGCACTTGCTCATGCCCAACCACTCCAGACAGCTCAGCACATCAGGGTGGAGTTCAGTAAAAGAGCAAGAACTATAAAATCCCTATGAAAGTACACAGGAGGAAATCTATGATTCAAACCGATATCAATGTAAGTAACTGACCTGGTTTACTTTACAAAGACCCTGAAGCAAGAAAAGTACCAGAGAACAGGGAAGTTTCTAATGAAGGGTGCCTGTGTTTATAACCTGAGCGAGTGAGAGATGAAACTGGAGCAGATCAGCACAGAGGAGCACAGAAGACCCACCCACCTTGCCCAGCAATGATGGGCACTCACAGCAGCCAATTCCCAAAAGGCCACCAGAGAGCAATGGCTGATAATAAATAGTCTSCTATTTCGTCTTCGTTCACTAAGCAGCAGGACGTGTGCACCGGCCCCGTTCTCATTAACRAAGACCGTTTATTTTCTTTGTGGGAGAAGCCTGTGTTGTTCTTCATTGGTGCTTCCATTGATTTAGAAGTAATGACTGCTCTAGTAGTCGGGTGTCCACTGAGCAGCATCACAGGGGAAAGTTCCATCTTCTTGTGTGGTTTGGAGAGGCAGTCTTCTGGGTTTACTGTCCTTTGGGCTGTGGTTTGAAGGTCCACTGATTTTTCCAGACTTTGGGTTACTTTTCTGGAAACAGAATGGACGGTACCACTCRTCTACATTTTTTTGTCTTCCTAACACAGGCAGGTTGCAAAGGATACACCTATTACCATATTGTATAAAACTTCAAATTATATACATATAGTTTGTACATACATATGTGAATATATATCTTAGATATAGATACAGATATAGATATAGAATTTCTTCTCCAAATATCGTGGCTATCCGAAATCACTTGCCATTCTGTTCAGAGGTGTTTAGGAAGGTGTGTCCTGATGAGTGTGTTGCAGAGTATTTTATAAAGATGAAGTGGCCCTAGTATTCCAAGACCTCATTACACCTCTAAGTTACTGCAATCCTGCCAGGAAATAGGGTGAGAACTCTTGGGGGGGGTTGGCTGCTTTGCAAAGTGAGACTTCACCTGAGAGTATCGGGCCGAAGGTGAGGTTGTCACGCTGAGAGCAGAATTTCCCTGTATATCAGCAATGATTCTTTCTACCCCAGTTTCTGTTTGCCTAGAGTGGAGCTTGTGTCCTGCGCCACAGTCCTGTTTACTTTGTTCCCCGGACCTCTCACACAGAGGAAACATGGCTTCTTCTTGGACCATTTATTGAAGGTCTTCAGAGTTGATCATAGGTTTCATGGCAATAAAATCCAATTCCGTCAAATAACATCCAGGGTATTTTTTTCTCCTGACAACTTAATGGTCACTTACAGTAACCACTAAAATTAAACTTGTATTTAATGTTAGGAAGGTTTGAGTTTTTCTTCACACATCTACCTTAGAGTTCTTTGAGGGGCTACCTTCAAATGCACTATTGTTTAGCAAATAAAATAGACTCCAAACCATTCAAACCCAAACTTACCTTGGCATCAATCTTTACATTTTGGAYACATAAGGCAATAGTTTTAAACTCAACTATACAATTATTTATACCCTTGGTGCATACTGACTGTGTAGACCTGGCCCAAAAAATGGAAATATCAAGATGGCGTAAGAGAAAATTTAGCGCAAGTCTTGGCTCTAAACGAAACTGTATCCCAGCCATTGTGGGTACCTACCCTTCTCTCAACAACCTCCTTCACTGGTGCCTTTCAGCATCCCCAACTCTGGCTCCTGTCCCGCTGTCAGAAGACCAAGAACAAATGACCACACCACGCAGTGAGTAATAGCTAAGAATGGGATGTGCCTGACCAAGGTTGTGTCCCCACACACCAGTTTCTCGGTGTATTGTGCACAACTTCTGGGAAACTTGACTTTGTCCTAATATGCCCCCTGAATTACCCTATTTGATTCCTGCCCCTCAGCTGAAGCAGGAAGAGGCAAAGCAAGTTTGTCCAGGAAKCTTACTCACTCACACCCCAAGCAACTACTTGTCTAAAATGAAAGCTGTCACTCTTGTCCAGAGTAAAACATGGTGTTCACTGAGAAGACCATAGAACCTTAGCAGTGGCCACCACAGCTACTACCCAGACAACCCCATCTGGAGTTCCACTCCTCCCTTCCGCCCTTCCCTYGAATCTCTGTGGAAGAGCAGAGGCCACAGATCATAGAGGGGACTACCCTGCACTCCTCTCTCAAATGCACACTTGGCTTTGTTCTTGTCTTTGAAAGTTTTCACTTCTCAATGGAAAGTTTCACAAATAAATTTAAGCTTANTTTAGAATAAGCCTGCAGTGCATGGACTTCTTGGGTCCTCAGATCAAAGCTGGGTAAATTCCCTTTACATTCAGGAAATATGAGACTTGGTGAGTTGAAGGGGGTCTCCTAGGGTCCCCAAACTGACAAGAAGGAACGTGAGATTTGGAATCGCCTGGCGATTATGCAGTCAACACACTCACTTTCTCTTAAATTCTTTAATTATCACGCGAATATAAATTCCTCATCATTCAAAGATGGTCCATTCATATATTCACTTAAAATCACTAACTGGCCTGCGAGAGATGGACATCACTTGTTCTTACTCATAATTACAAAGCCCCTCCCCCAAAGACAATCAATCTCCCAAACCGTCTCTATTGCTGTGCTATTCATAAGAAGATACACTTGCTTCTCTATCTGCACCCAAAAACTGACCATAAATAAATAATATATTCAGGATTTATTTACCACTTTGGAAGTTGTCAAGCATTTAAGAGCATTATCTGCCCCATCCTGAGGACTTGGAGGTTAACTCTGAACTTTGAAATCAATACTAAAATTTCTTATGAAAAATGAACAAAGAACAGCTAATAACCTTTTTAGTTTTCCTAAAAGTGGAAACCCCTAATAACCAAGAGACTGGAGTGAGAGAGATAAATCCAGCCAGGATACCCTACCATTTCGAAGAAAAGAATAAAGGAAAGAAATATGGAAGCTTCTGGTAAAGGAAGAGGGTTGGCCACTTTTGAGTTGTTTCCATGGSTTTGAAGACATCAGAAAAATGCATGGCAGCTTTCRGAACATGAGTTCTTGAGAGAAACATGTTTCAGACTCACATGACCCTGGGACCGTAGAAGAAGGACAGTAAATTAAGTCTCTGAACTTACATGATTTGCAAGGAGAGCTGTTGGCATGCTCCACAATTCTGGTTTCATCTATTCTCAATTTCAAAGGGCCCCAAGGATATTTGACATTCGATCGCATTTTGAACCGGCCTTCTTTTCCAAAGTAATCGCCAATGACCTACAGAAAGGCAAAAGTCAGATGGACAAAAGGTAAGGCCAAAGGCACCWGTTCCCAAAGGAGGCCCAAGGCTCACAGCCTTGTGAGCACTGTCCAAAACACAYGGCCTGATTTACACAGGCTGCCTCTACACATCACCACCTTCAGGAATTGACAGCAAGAGCTTCAGAAAAGCATGAGAAATGGGAGGAGTACTCCCCTGTACTGGCTGGTTTTGTGTGAACTTGACGCAAGCTGGAGTTATCACAGAGAAAGGAGCTTCAGACTGAGAAAATGCCTCCATGAGATCCAGCTGTAAGGCATTTTCTCAATTAGTGATCAAGTGGGGAGGCCCATTGTGGGTGGCACCATCTCTGGGCTGGTTCTATAGCTGAGCAAGCCAGTAGGTAACATCCCTCCATGGCCTCTGCATCAGCTCCTGCTTCCTGACCTGCTTGAGTTCCAGTCCTGACTTCCTTTGGTGAAGAATAGCAATGTGAAAGTGTAAGCTGAATAAACCCTTTCCTCCTCACCTTGCATCTTGGTCATGCTGTTTGTGCAAGAATAGAAACCCTGACTAAGACAGCCCCTGTTGTGCACACTGTGACTGCCTCAGTGGCTCCTCCTGGCAGGGAAGGAATCTAAGTCATGTAGGCTTAGAAAGGTGTGTACACAGTAGCTGGTGCCACCTGAGGTCCATCGGGAGGTCACAGCCTACCAGTGYTGTCACTAGGTACTCATCCGTTGCTACTGCAGAGTGGCAAAGGTGGGTTTCTTTCATTTTCCTACAAAACAATAATCTATAAATGTACAGTTTTTTTCCCTTGCTCACTCCGTAGGGCCTTGTCCGGYCTTCTACCACAGAGCAGTCCTCAGTCAGCCATGTGTTAGGCCCATTTTCTTAGCAATATGAGACAGAACCAATGACACTACAAGTTAAGCATGTGACAGGTACACAGTTCACATTCCTCAGTTAGATTGTAGATTGGTATATATATATATATATATATATATATATATATATATATATATATATATATATATTGAGAGTGACAGCAAGATAACTTAGAAGACAAAGGCCTTTGCCTTAAGACCTAAGTTTGATCCCCATGTTGGAAAGAGACAACTGACTCCTACAAATTGGTGTCTAACCTACACCTGCACACACACAAATAGATGCATACATATAGATACATAAATAAATGCAATTTTTAAAAATCTAGAATGCCACTGAGGAACTCTCTGACCCTCCTTGGTTAGTGCCGCTCATTTCTTTAGAGGACACATTCATCTCTGATAAATTCACTTCTTGTGCTCTGCCATTTTCCGGCTGACCTCTGTTTCACCCGTCACCTTAGACCCCTGGGAAATCACCACTCATTCGTGATGGAATTGCAGGGTCATGTTCCAGTTACATGACTAGTAAATCAGTCACATRAGCTGATCTGGCAGTGCCTTGTCACCCACAGTTTTTAAGGATTCTCCTCTTTTGTCTGGGCATGAACTTGGGGCTCCTGGGTGACCTGTGACATTTCTCCTCCCTCCGGACTGAGCCACAGCAGGCCCTCACAGGTTTTATGTGGTCATGGTCAAAACAATCCTAGGTCCTCCTGAAATCCGACAGTTACTATGTGCTGAGCAAATCCCAAATGCACTGCGACCTCACAATGAGATGAGATGGGTTACCACTTCCCACTTTCTCCAGAGAGGGAAGATGGTCTGCAGATGAGACCGATGACTCGGGGGCAAGGGGGGGGNGCAGCCAGGAGGCGTACCATCTCAGTGGAGACGAAAGAGGCTTTCTATTTCAGCAGCAGGATTTCCAAGTCCATGGGTCTGGTCCCATTGCATCTYGAACCCTGGGTCCTATCACACTGTCCCATAGACACATAGTCACAGAGACCTCCCAGCTCCACAGTTGACAACCTCCTGACASATGCACTCAGACTACAATGAAATTGCTGCCCCCTCTGCAGCATGGTGTCCTAAACAAAATGACTTCTGTGGCCCTCTGGTCTCACTCCACTGCCATGTTCAGAGACCTTTCCTTGACCACTTTAAGCCAGCAATCCTGTCCCATCCCCTTCTATATATATCCCTACTCTGC
This sequence comes from Apodemus speciosus, assembly GCA_002335545.1. Taxonomy (NCBI): domain Eukaryota; kingdom Metazoa; phylum Chordata; class Mammalia; order Rodentia; family Muridae; genus Apodemus; species Apodemus speciosus. The sequence continues at coordinate 75,435 of BDUI01003829.1, forward strand.
TTTTATTTTATGGTCCCTGGAACAGGCTGTGTATTAATTGCCTTTTCCTACACACTCGTGCGCATGAGAGAAATTGATTGTGGGCAACATCTTTGCTTCCGTGCTTCATCCCCTGTTCCTTGAACAGCGCCTGCTACATCATAGGCGCCTGTTGAATGGATTGGGTGAATGAACATAAAGTTGATGCCTGCTCTAGGAACCARCTCAGGCCAGTTTGRAGTGTTAGTGAGGTAAATCTTATATACATTATTAACAAAAATATAGATTAGCAGAGTTTTCTGTAAGGTGTTCGGCAAATAGTCAACCCTGAAAACATACTTACAAGTAACGTTATATTGACTGAACAGGCTATATTTAGGAATATATGTATGTATATAGATTCATRCACATATATGCATGCAATAACAACTAGTGAAAAGGAGGYATGAATATGAAGAACARGAAGGGCATATATGAGGGTTTGGAGGGAGGAATAAAAAAGAAGAGATRTAATTATAACCTCGAATATTTCTAAATTTAAAAAAGAAGCCATTTTGGTGATAAATGAATCAACAAAGCCAATCAAAAAATAGGTTTGGCAATATTCACTGTACTTTATAAAGCACCAACATATGTTGAGACCCAAAATCCTTCACATTAGGAATGTTCTCTGTGAGAAATATTCGCCAAA
>BDUI01003830.1:52044-62639 GCA_002335545.1 Apodemus speciosus
AAAAAAAAAAAAAAAAAAGACGTTTCAGGTCTCAGCAAGTCCTGCCTCTCAGCTGGTTTGTAAACCTGGCTGGCTCTGATTGGCTGTCTCTCCGGACTGCGTGGAAGATGACTTCAGACCCAGGAGCTTGGCTGACTTTCGGATGCTCAGTCAGGGACGGCGGGATGTGTGTGATCCTCCATCGTGACCGTCGTGCTGAGTTCCCCGCTCCACGCGARCTTTTCACCTTTCTCGTTGATTTTTGGCTTCCCTTTGTTGCCCGGCATGGGTGCTGGGAACCAAACCCGGGTCCTCTTCGATCGCACTGTGCTCCCGCCCTTGCGCTCCCCGAAGGTGAATGTAAACCTGCTTCATAGACAGTGTGGCGTTGGCAAGTGACCACAGACACCTGTTTGCTGCCTTGTCACTGAATGAGCTTTGGCTGAGCAGACCCCGTCAGAATGTCATCCTTAAAAGCATGAAAGAGAGCCGGCCATGGGGTGCAGCCTTTGACCCAGGGTCTTGGGAGATAGATGCAAGCGGAGGTCTGAGGTTTGAGGTTGTGTGTTGAGTTCTTGGCCATGGGTATTCAGACCCTGTCTCAAAAAAAAAAAAAAAGTTGGAGCACTGCGAGGCACCCACGTTGGGTGGCTCTCGGCCCCTGTAGGAGAACCCCCTGGTTTGCAAGAATCCCCCAGTGAGGCTCTGAGCTCAGAAAGAGAGAGTAATAGAGCCCCTGCTTTGAAACCCCGCCCCGCCCCCAGGGGTCGGGGGTGTGGCTGGGCAGAGTGGGCCTTTGAACCAATCAGCTTGTAGCTTCTGCAGTACGTGCCTACCCACACGCCTGAACCTGAATCATGGCGACCTCGCCCTGGATGATAGCCAAAGCCTTTTGCCTTTTGCCCCGCATTCCCTGATGCACGCCTGTTGATCTGAGTACCAACCTCATGAACTTTGAGGTTTCAGTCTGACCCCATCCACCTGCCCCTCCCGTGTTGGCTGGTGAATTTCTTTATTTATGGCCCTGCTGGGGTTGAGACTGGGGCTTTCCATAGAGCTCCCTCACTGCCCTGCCTGATTGCAATTCTTTTCTACCGTGGGACCAACTAGGTTGGGCCTTTGTTTGTTTGTTTTTCAAGACAGGATTTCTCTGCTTAGCTCTGGCTGTCCAGAAATTCACTCTGTCAACCAGGATGGCCTCCAACTCAGAGACCCCGCAGCCTCTGCCTCCCTTGTGCGGTGATGAAAGGTTTAAAGGTGTGCACCACCACCACACGACTCACAGCTAGGTCTTTGTTTCTCGTTTTTTTTTTTCCCCTAATGCATGCACATATGCTGTGCATGCAGATATTTGTAGATGCTTGTAAGTGTGTCTGGGCGATCTTCTGTCAGGCCTCAGTTTAACATCCTGACTTCATAGCTCTCCATTTTCCCAGGCAGGGTCTCCAAGACTCAGCCAGCAGGGAGAGCTGGGTGCAAGTGGCCGGATCTGAGCCAGCACTCTCCTATAGTAAGTGCTTTATCCACTCAGTCATCTCCCCAGCCACTGGGGGGGGGGGGTGTTGGTTTTGGTTTTTGTTATTGTTGTTGTTATTGGTTTTGCCTCAAGATAAGATCTTGGCTCAGCAGGTAAGGATGCCACAAAGCCTGATGTCCCCCAAGCCTGACTCTCTCTCTCTCCCTCTCTTTCTGACTTAACAAAAATTAAAATCAAATTAGAATGAGAAACGTGCTTTCTCCTGGGTGGTGGCAGAGGCAGTGGCACGTCCTTTAATCCCAGCATCTGGGAGGCAAAGGCAGCTGATCTCTGTAAGTTCAAGGCTACGGAGTGAGTTCCAGGATAGCCTGGGCTACACAGACAAACCTTGTCTTGAAAAACTAAACCAAACCAAACCAAAAACAAAAAAAACCAACCAACCAAAACAAACCAAAAACAAAACAAAACAAAACAAAAAAAAACAAAAACAAAACAAAAACAAAACAACAACAACAACAACAAAAACAGCTGCACAATTGTAATCCCAGTTGAGGGAAAAAGGCAGGAGGACCCTGAGGCACACTGGCCAGACACTCAGCCTAATCAATTAGCTCCAGGTCCTAGTAGATCATATCTCAGAAAGCGCTGTAGACAGTTCCCGAGGAGTCACATCTGAGCTCTGAGGTCACATGTGTTGTCATGTGACACACATGAACACAAGAACAAAATGATTGGAAAGGGTGGGTGAACTGGCTCTGTGGGAAAGGGGCTTACTACCAATCTGGATGATTGATTTTATCTCAGGGACCCATGTAGTAGAAAGAGTCAGCCAACTCCTACACATTGTCCTCTGACCTCTATCCACATACAGGCTGTGACACACTGACCCCAACACACAAACACACACACACAAAACAAAGAAATGTAAAACCACACTGGGAGACAGACAGGAGGGGCTCAGGCCTCTGGAGGCAGAGACAGGCAGATCTCTGAGTTTGAGGCCAGCCTGGTCTATAGAGTGAGTTCAAGGACAGCCAGGGCTACACAAAGCAACTCTGTCTCCAAATACATTAAAATAAATTAAGAAAAAAAAAAATAGGAAGGAAGGAAGGAAGGAAATGCTCATTCCGGGGCCTGAGGATGTAGAGTTCATCGGTAGAGCACATATTTAGTGTGTAACAGACCCTGGGTTCAAGCCCCAACACCAGGGGAAAAACGTCAGCAGCTGAAAGCCGGCCCCAGTCATCCCACCGCTGCAGGGCGTGCTGCCCAATAGCTGTCCAAAGTCCTGTCCTCACAGATAACCACCAGCGAACGCACCTGACCGAGACCCAGCAGCTTCCGGGACTGAGACCTTGACCTGAGCTCGAGGGCCGTAACCCTCCACCCACGGCAGAGGTCCGGGGAGAGGAGCTGCTCTGGGAGGCTCTTCTCCTCGGGGGACTCGTTCTTCTGGGCCTCTCACTGCCAGGCACAGGACCTTCTTTAGTGTCCTTTATCCACATGCTGAGCGGCGCCAGGGAGAGCTGATGAGGAGAAGGCTCAGTGGGTAGTGGGGCTTGTCACCAGCTGTAGGCCCTGAGTTTGAGACCCAGAACCCACGTGGCAGAAGAACCCACTCCTGAAAGTTCCTCTGACATCCACATAACCGTCAGTGTGTCTGCGCCCCTGCCCCTCCCCCAAACAAGCGTGATTCAAATAGTAAGAAATATCAGAATGCGGGGTGGTGGTGGCGCACGCCTGTAATCCCAGCACTTGGAAGGCAGAGGCAGGTGGATTTCTGAGTTTGAGGCCAGCCTGGTCTCCAGAGTGAGTTCCAGGACAGCCAGGACTACACAGAGAAACCCTGTCTCGGAAAAAAGAAAGAAAGAAAGAAAGAAAGAAAGAAAGAAAGAAAGAAAGAAAGAAAGAAAGAAAGAAATATCAGAAATGCTGAAAATTTGACCCAGGCACCATCTACGAAGTTCCTCGAGGCTGCCCACGTTGGAGGTTCCCGCCTACCTCCTTCTCTTTCCTTACGTCCAGACCCTGCAAACTGTGCCACAGACTTCCTGGCAGCCATAGATCCCCTCTTTGCTTCCTTCTCTCTTTAAATAAAAATGTTTTTTAAATGTATGTGTGCTTTTTTGAGGTCACACGCAAGCACACGGCACGAGCACGCAGGAGTCTCCGCAGGCCCCCAGGTGCTGGGATCTAAGGTGTGCACCGCCACAGCCGTCTGGAAGGGCTCTGTTGAGCATCATTTCCAGCTTTCTGAGAGACTTTTTAGGCATATATAGCTGTGTGTCTGCCCATAATTTGTGGACAGACACCCCACAGATGGCTCTGGCTATGAGCCAGGTTCTGGTCCTTGGGAAGAACCAAGAAGCCACCGCTCTAGCCTAATAATGGACCATTCGCTTGCCGTGTGCCAGGACCTCAGCATGTCACCTGGGCTGGAGTCCAGTGCTCCTCCCGGCGCTGCGATGAAAGGTATGTGCCATCACACCTAGCCCCAGATATATGAGAGACCTTGCTATGTAGCCCAGGCTGGCCTTGAATCACAATCCTCTGCCTCAGCTTCCCATGTTTGGGGTTTGTGCTCCCACTCCAAGGTGTACTTTACACATGGAGACATCTAAGGAAACTCCCGAAAGGGGAGCCACTGGAGAAGGAGGTTCAGATGTCTTCCAGACACCAAACCTGAGTGCTGGGGACGGAGCTCAGCTCTGGAAAAGCAGCGCGTGCTCAACTGCGGAGCCATCGCCAGCTCCTGGGGTCAAAGGTGTGCACCTTTGTTGACCTGTCTACTGTAGCCCAGTATAGCTCCCAGCTGCATAGATAGCCCAGGATGACCCCTGAGTCTTTCTGATGCTTTAAAAAATATTCCCAAGAGCCCAGCATGGTTGCACATGGGTTTCGTTTTGTTTTTTCTTTTTTCTTTCTTTCTTTTTTTTCAAGACAGGGTTTCTCTGTGTAGCTCTGGCTGTCCTGAACTCACTTTGTAGACCAGGCTGGCCTGGAACTCAGAAATCTGCCTGCCTCTGCCTCCCAAGTGCTGGGACTAAAGGCATGCGCCACCACTGCCCGGCTTCTTTTCTTTCTTAGAGACAGTTTCTCTGTGTAACAGCCCTGCCTATCCTAGAACTCACTCTGAAGACCAGATTGGCCTCAAACTTGGCAGAGATCCATTTGCCTCTGCCTCCACAGTGCAGGGACTGAAGGCCTGCGCCACCGCTGTCCGGCCGTTACTCTCTGAGACAAGGTCTCTGTTGGCCAGGCTGGCCCTGCATTGGTTCCGTGTGTACTCCAGCGTGACTCTGAGTTTATCCGCCCGGTTCTTTCCCCTGCTGCTAGGATTACAGGTGCGACCCACCATGCCTATGGGTGCTAGGGATTGGAACCCAGGGCTCATACATGCCAGCTTAGCTCTGAGCCACTGAGTCACACGTAATGTCCCAGAAATCTTTATTTTCCTGCTTGGGTACAAAAAGGAAAAGCAGGAAGCACGCATCGTGATAACAGGTGCAACCCCAGCATTCCGGAGGCGGGGACAGGCGGCAGCAGCTCAGTGTCTGAACTGAAGGCCATCCTGGACTACAGTGAGACCCTGTCTGGAAATGAGCTAAACACAGGAGGCCCCAGGAGAAGTGGCACAGAAGTTAGGTCATTGGCTTCTAATGCCCTGAAACTGACAGGCAGCTGTGTGTCCCACGAGGCAGCAGGATGCCCTGCATGGGCAGGATGTACACCGGCAAGCAGAGACAGCAGCCGGTCTCAGACACCAGCCCGATCGGTCAGGATCTGTGTGTATTTCAACAGAAGAGCTGTCTCTCCCTGAGGGATCCCACCGCCTCTGAGGACCTGTGTGAGACACACTGCCTACTCATTCTTTATTCCCATGGGAAAGTTACAGGGTATTTAACAAAATAACTGTTCAGGGCTCACAGCCCAGAGACGTCTCTGTGCAGGCTTGTCCCTAGGGCCCCAACTCCAGGGGAGCCTCAGCCCCTGGCCTCACCTGTCCCTTCTGCCTCTCGTCCCCTGGAATTGATCACCAAGTTGCAGGAACCAATTAAAAAAGATGTGATCTCCTGCTTGAGGGGTGTGGGTGCTGGTGGAGGGAGTTCAGGGCCTCTGTCCTGTGAGGGTGCCCCACCTGTACCCCATCCCAGATGGCAGCCTTGGAAGCCCCAGGGCTATGAGAGATGGGCCCATGGATTTGAGTTCTGGTCTTCCACGAGGTCCTTTACCAGGCATCCCAGCCGCCCWTCCCGGAGGAAGAGCTGACTGCTGCTGCCGCCTCTTCTGCCTGCTTTCTGTTCGTGGTTTGTTTTCTTCTTCTCTTTGCTTTGGTACAGAGACAGCAGCCACACAGCCTGTCCTCCCGTCCTGTCTGCTCAGGTATTCCAAGGGCTTCAGCAGCTACAGTTTGGTTGGTCAATTTGCTTCCGGCAGGGCTCCATGGTGACAGCGACGCCCACCCCACTGCGGCCAGATGTCATGCGGGTCACCTCACTCCAGGTGTCACTGTCTGGGTCATAGCATTCCACACTGTCCAGAAAAGTGTGGCCGTCGTAGCCTCCTGCAGGGACAGTGAAGAGAATGGTCACCCGCCTCAGACAGCTCAGCCCACCACGCACGGTGGCCGAGAACAGAAGGGAAAAGAAGCGGTCTGTTTGCGACGGATAGGGAGAGGTGGGGTGCGGCTCAGTCTAGAGCTCCTGCCTAGCCCTCCCAGTGAAGATGGGGTGCAGGGTGGAGAGTGTGGTGAGAGCGGGTGGGGAGTGGCTCCGTGGTAGAGCTGCGGCCAGGAATCCCCCAGTGGGGCGAGGCACAATTAAAGAACACTTGCCAAGCATTCAGGAGTCTCTGGCTTCTATACTCAGCACCAAAACTTGAAAATGAAAAGAGCCAGGCAGTGGTGGCGCACGCCTGTAATCCCTGCGCTCTGGAAGGCAGAGGCAGGCGGATTTCTGAGTTCGAGGCCAGCCTGGTCTATAGAGTGAGTTCCAGGACAGCCAGGGCTACACAGAGAAACCCTGTCTTGAAAAAAACAAAAAACAAAAAAACAAAACAAACAAAAGACCTGGACACTCAAGCGTGCTTTCGACCCCGACCCAGCCTCTGAGGGCCTCACCGAGGACGTAGATCCTGCCCTGGTGCACGGTAATCCCCAGCGCACTCCGGCGATGCTTCATGGGGGCGACGAACGTCCAGGTCTCTGTCTCCACGTCGTAGCGCTCCACGCTGTTCAGCTGGTCCTGCCCATCGTAGCCTCCTGCTGCATAGATACAGTTGTGCAGCACGCAGACCCCTACAGGAGAGAAGCGCACAGTGGGGGTCACCCGAGCCTGGTCTGAGGGGAGCGGTGCCATTGAACAAGGGACCTTGGTAGCCATGCCCTTCCCCCCACCACTGGAGAAGCTGGGGTAGAAGGATCAGGAGTTCAAAGTCAGCCTCAGCTATGTAAGACCCTGACTCAAACACAACAGAAACAAGCTGGAAAGGAGGAGCCTCGGGGCTACGGGGACCAGAGGAGACCCAGGAAGCCCTCCCCGCTGAGCAGGGTGCGTCTTCACTCYGGCCCCACTCACCGGCCCCGCTCCGGATGGTATTCATTGGAGTAATCATCCGCCACTCGTTCCTCTCGGGATAGTAACATTCCGCAGAGTTGAGGCGGCTCGTCCCATCAAAGCCCCCCACTGCATACAGCAAGCGGTTGAGCACCGCCACGCCCACGCCGATCCTCCGCGTCAACATTGGCGCGACTAGATGCCACTCGTCCCGCTCTGGCTCATATCTGCAAAGGATATAACACCCCGTGGTCACCCCGTACACCAAGGCCCACCGTCTACTAGCACTTTTTATTTATTATAGTATTTTTTTGGAGATAGAACCCCTGCTATACAGTCCGAACTAGCCTTGAGCGCTCGGCTATCCGCTTCGGCCCCCCGGTGCTGGCACGAAGGATAAGCGGCACCACGCCTGGCTCACAACCTGAGGGGTCAGCAGAACCGAGGCTCGCTGTCCCGGATTATGACAGCAACAGTGATTCCCTTAATCCCGGGCGCTTTTCCTGCAGGGCAGCTGCACCCCCGCGCTTCAGCCCCAGCCGGACTCACTGCCTCGCACAGCGAGATGCGCTACGGAAATGTGGGGTAGGTCATCCAGGGTCACTAAGTAACATCTGGGCGTGTTCAATCCAGATGTCTTAACTTGTTCTCCCAGATTGTTCTCCAAGCAACATGATCAGAGATGGGGTGTGCAGGTCCCGGTTGGCCCAGCGGCGTCGGTCCATACCTGTGTTCCTGGAGTTATTAATAGTGTCCCTGTCCTTCTTGCAATCGGCCCGCTCAGGGGGAGGCATCATCCCACCATCCTATTCACAGACCACACACATTAGAGGCCCCTAGGGCATTTGTTTACCATTCCATCTTCAGGATCCGGGTGTGGTTAGCCCAGGGGTAATGGCTGCCCAGCATGCACAAGTTCCTAGGTTCTAGTCCCAGCACTACAAACGCAAAACTCAAACTTTTCTCAATTTCGTACCCTTGCTCCAAGCCCTAAATTTGTGCCTGTGAGGAGGATGGAGGAGGGGAGTTGTCTGTCTGTCTTGAGCCAGAGTCTCTTATATTCCAGGCTAGCCTTGGAGTTGCCATGCATCCAGAGATAATCTTGAATTCCTGACCCTCCTCCCCCCACCTCCCAAGCACTGGGATGACGGCCGGTGTGTACCGCCACCCAGGTTTATGAGGGCCTCCTGGGCGCTGGGCAGCACTCGGCCAACCGAGCCTCACCCCAGCCCTTCTTTTTTCCCCTCTCTTGGCAGTGCTGGGGATGAGACCCAAACCCTGGATTCACGAAAGAGACCAGAGGGCGGAGAGGTGGCTCAGTGGTTAGGGGCACTGGCTGCTCTTCCAGAGGTCCTGAGTTCAGATCCCAGCAACCACATGGTGGCTCACAACCATCTGTAATGGGATCTGTCGCCCTCTTCTGTGTGTCTGAAGACAGCCACAGTGTACTTATACACATAAAATAAATAAAATCTTTAAAAAAAGAAAGAGAGAGACCAGAGCCAGCTTAACTACCACTTAACTACATCCCCGGTCAGATGATACATTTTAACGAAATTATAAACGGCACAACATGATTCACAATTCCTACTGTCCCCAGGTGCAGAGGTGATTCCTACAGGCGTGGGACAGCCCCCTCCAGCATCTCCCGACTCTGGACACCAAGGATGGACATCCCAGCCACTCAACCTCAGATGCACAGGAGCAGTCCCTCTGGGCCCTCGGTGCTCACCTCTCCACGCTGCTGTGGTGGATGCAACCGTGGGAGCCCCCGACTGCGTAGATGTGGCCGTCTATGACCCCCACCCCGATGCGGTTGCGTGGCACGCTCATAGAGGCGCAGGGCGACCACTGGTTGGTCATGGGGTTGTAGCAGTCCAGGGCGCTGGAATCAGTGTTGCCGTCCGGAGAGTTGTTGCGACCGCCCACAGCGTAGAGCAGCCCGCCCACCACGCAGCCCGCCAGCCCGCTGCGGGGCACCTGGAGGTCTGCCAGGCGCAGCCAGGAGCCAGTGCTCGGGTTGTAGGCCTCCAGGTAGCTGAGCGACTGTCGGAAGTAACCGCCCGCCGTGTAGATGAGGCGGCCCACCTTGGGCGCGCGGCAGGGCACCGCCTGCGTGGGCTTGTGCAGCGTGAGCTCCTGGAAGATCTGCACCAGGTAGTCCTTGCAGCGCGCGTCGGCCTGCAGGATCTCGCACTTCTGCAGCTGCGTCTGCAGGAAGCGCGGCGTGAGCGCGTGGCAGCGCACGGCCCGCAGCAGTGCCTGCACGTAGAAGCGCCGCTGCGGGCAGTCGTATTTGACCCAGTCGATGCACGCGTGGAACACCTCGGACTCGCAGCGCACGTTCAGATCGTCACGGCTGATGAGCGTGGCCAGCTGGCAGTGCGACAGGTTGAAGAACTCCTCCTGCTTGGCCACCTGCAGGGAGCTCAGGTGAGAAGGGAAGGAAGCCCTCCTGGCCGAGCACCACACACCACCGGCATTACACAGGTCACACGGTGTGTGTGTGTGTGTGTGTGTGTGTGTGTGTGTGTGTGTAATGGCACACTCCTATAACTCCCCATCTCACGGGAGGCAGAGGCAAGAGGATGTCTGAACTCAAGGCCGGACTGGTCTACATAAGCCAGTTCTATACCAGCTAGGACAACAGAATAAGATCCTATATCAAGGGCAGGGGAGATGGCTCAGCGGTTAAGAGCACCGACTGCTCTTCCACAGGTCCTGAGTTCAATTCCCAGCAACCACATGGTGGCTCCCAACCGTCTGTAATAGGATCTGATGCCCTCTTCTGGGGTGTCTGACAACAGCTACAGTGGACTCATAGAAATATAAATCTTAAATAAACAACTGAAACTAGTCTGGCCTTTAGTCCCAGCATTGAATGAATGGCCACTTGGAAGGGACAGGCAGGAGATGTCTGTGAGTTCCAGGCCACTTGGTCTACAGAGTAAGACCCTCTCTTAAAAAAAAGTATTTGTAATTACACGTAATTATTCACTGGTTTAGTGTGTGTGTGTGTGTACCACAGCTCCCGTCTGGTGGGTGGCCTCACCTTCTGCCCTGCGGCCCTGGCATTGGTCTTCCAGCAAGGCAGAGTGCTTTCTAGCTCAGAAAGGCCCTGGGCTTGTGCCTCTGTTTGTTTGTTTGTTTGTTTGTTTGTTTGTTTAACCCCCAGGACTCTTAGGCTGGAAGGGAAGAATCAACTTCTGCAAGTTGTCTTCTGACCTCCACTTCGCCCCCTAAATAAATATAATACAATGAAAATTTTAGATTAATAAAAGATAAAACGCCAGGCAGCTTACAGCCTGGCACTTGCTTTTCCAGTTGTGGGATATTTTATGCAAATGATGAGACGTCTCAGGAATTAGTATGGTATGAACAGAACTTCAAGGGGGCCTCCAAGGCCCGTGTCAAGTCTCAGCACTTGGGGACCTGACACCTGAGTATCTTGGGTTTCAGACAAAGGCCTGGCCTATGACAACCTGCTGTCATAATAAACAGACTGCATTTATGCTGGTCCTTACGGACCTGCCCCAACTTCGAGGCTGCGTGTGTGTGTGTGTGTGTGTGTGTGTGTGTGTGTG
>BDUI01003830.1:77225-88784 GCA_002335545.1 Apodemus speciosus
CACACACACGCACACGCGCACGCGCACGCGCACGCGCACGCGCACACGTATGCACACATACCACACACACCACACCACACACACACATGTGCACACACACATTACACACACACCACACCACACACGTACACACACATACCACACACACCACACCACAGACACACATGTGCACACACACATCTCACACACACACACACCACACCACACACACATACACACACACACACACACACACACCATACACACACCACCACCACCACCACACCAGTATCTGTGCCCGCTCACCAGCCAGGCAAGTGTGCCCGGGTCATGAATGTGTCTGGGGACCTTCTAGGGATGGTGTGGAAGGCAAGTCTTTATAGACACAACGCAGAGCTCTGTTTCCCCCCACCGCCCCCCAACAATGCAGAGCCTTCAAGAGTCTAGCCAGACCCCTGCTGCCTGGGGGCCCCAAGGATAAGCCTTACTGAGACACTGGGGCAAGGGAAATAAATCTGCGTCAGTTTCTTCATCTTCCAAACGGAGGTTGAGGGCTGGGACTGTAACTTAGAGGAGCTCCTGCCTGGCTCGAGTCCGGGGCTCCATCCCCCCCACACAGAGCAAGCCCGGTGTGGCAGAGCACACCTTTGCTCACAGGAAACAATTCACAGGTAGAAGGTTGCGTCTTTGGCTTCGTAGCATGTTTAAAGTCAGCCTGGCGCAAGAAGCGTTGTCTCGGTGTGGGGCTGGGGGCGTGTGCTCGTGCTGACCCTGGAGTGCGCAGGAGCAGTCTCGACGTGCAGAGCCAGAGTCCATGGACGTGTACGAGCCCAGAGCCACCGCATCATCGGTGTCGAGGACCTCGCGTCCAACCGGATGAACATGGCCGAAGTTGACAAGATCACAGGCGGCTTTAATGGACAGTTTAAACCCTATGCTGTCTCGGGGCGGGGGTAGAGGGCGAAAGGGGCTGGGGGGGCACTATTTGCAGGATGGGCAACTTCGAGGAATGTGTTCTCGGATTGGGGAAGGCTGATGAACAGTCTAAAAGAGTTTCTCACCATAGGAAATCGGGGGATGTTTGTCATAATTAATAAGAAACCAAACCAGACCAAACGGGGGCGGGATAGTGGTGAGGCCAGTGATAGGCCTCAGGGGAGAAAGGTGTTTCCAGCAAGAATGACAACCTGAGTTGGATCCTTATGATCCCTGTGCTGGAAGGACAGAACCGACTGAGGAAAGCTGTCCCTGACCTCCACACTCCTGCTGTGGCCACTGGGTACCACACACACACACACACACACACACACCTATACACACACACACACACGTATGCACACACACACACAAAATACAAAGGTAAATAAAAGTTTTAAAGACATGGTCTCACTATGTAGATCAGGTTGGCTTCAAATGTTGCTGCTATTAAGGAAAGGCATATCCCATGACACACACACACACACACACACACACACACACACACACACCCCAGCCCAAATAAGATACCTTTAATTTTAGCACTCAGGAACTCCAGGCCAGCCTGGTCTACATAGCGAGTTCCAGGCCATCTGGGGCTGTGCGGTGAGTGTCTCTCTCAAAATAAACGAATAGTAAACAATTTTAAACACGTTTAAAGATTTATTTAGCTTATGTGTATGAGTGTTTTGCCTGCATTCAGTCTGTGTGACACGCGTATGCCTGGTGCCCTCAGCGGTCGGATGAGGACACCAGATAATCTCGGAACTGAAGTCGCCATCGGTCGTGAATCACCACTTGGGTGCTGGGAATGGAACACAGATCCCCCTGCAAGAGCAACACGTGTTCTTAACTGCTGAGCCAGCTCTCCAACCCCAATACATAAACACTCTTAGAGATGCTAGTTACAGCTTTCTGGGGAAAGTAAAAAAAAATAAATCAGTAGATGAATGACTCGAAATGAGTAGCTTCTGAAAGTCCACGGTAAGGACAGCGCCTTGAGTTGTTTTCAGTGTGGTTGTAATTCGTATGAAGAACTAACTGTCCACACTCTGGGAGTTTGGCAGCTAAGTCTCCAGAGCCGGATTTCCGGACCTGGGCTTCCGGTAATGCCTTCCTCCACAGCTCTGCCTTTACTGGAGCCAGCACTCCTGCCCGTCCTGAGCACACATGCTTGGATTCTCCCCTTTATCCCTTCATCTTCCGGCCGGTCCCCTTCACCCTCCGTAGTCACAGGGTGCCCGTGGAGGTCTGAATCCTGGAGAGCCCCTCCTTTGTTTAGAATTCCCTGTGATTCCCACTTCACTCAGAGCCAAACCTAAGGCCTCCCTCACAACCACCAAGACTTCCCCACAACCTGCCCTTTCACCTTCTGCTCCTCGATTCCTGCTGCAGCCATACTGAATGACTCCTACGGGGCTTCCCAGCTCCGGTTACATCACTACCTGGATACCTTCCCATCACTTTCTTCTTTTCCTTATTGTCCACCTGAGACCTCGCGTGCATATTTGTCTGTTCCTGTTATGGGGTGGTCAATCCATTTCCCGTCCTTCTTATATGTCCCCTCTGCGCTGCTGGCTATTTTCTACAGATGATGCGCTTATTTGGTGAGACAGTCGGCTCTTGCAAAGGGCGACAGCGGGCTGGGAAGCGTCAGTCTGTAGCAGCAGGCACCAGGGTCCGGTTGGCGCTTGCTGCTCCGGGACTGCCGGTGGAGCAGCTGGTGTCCACTCCGTCCTGCTGGGGAGACAAGTGTTCTGATGGGCTAGAGCTGCGATCCAGGGTCGGTGGCAGGCAGCGTCGCAGGCCACCACCGGAAGGCCCAGCAGCACTGGGGGATCGCTGCAAGCTGTTGGAGGAGTCTTGGTTACAGGGTCCGCGGCCACAGAAGAGCAGCCGCAAGAGCGCGTGGCGCAGGTCTCGGTTGGTGAAGGTGTAGATGATGGGATTCAGCAGCGAGTTAGCCATGGCTAGACCCAGGAAGGGATCGGCCTGCAGGAGCACGGGACACGCGCGGGCTGGGCACGCGACATCCAATAATAGCAAGAGAAACAGGGGTCCCCAGCAGACCACGAAGGCCAGGAGCACCACGCTAAGTGTACGAAGCAGGGCCAGCGACCGCGGAGTGTGCCAGGATCGCGAGGACAAGGTGGCCCTGCGGGACCCAGGACCCGCCCGCAGGCGTCGTGCGTTGGCTCGCACCTGACAGTAAATCCTAGCATAGAGCGCGCAGATGGCAGCCAGGATGCCCAGGAAGGCCAGCACGCAGAAGAGCACATAGGCCTTGGCGTAGAGCGGCAGCACGGTGGAGCAGGCTTCCAGGCGTCCCAAGCAGTTCCAGCCCAGCGCCGGCAGCAGCCCGAGCAGCAGCGACGCGCCCCAGGCGGCCACCGCCATCGCCAGAGTGCGAGCGCGACTGGCGGCGGGCGCGGGTCCACGACGGGCCATGGTAAGGTGGCGCTCTAGAGCAATGGCCAAGAGGCTCAGCACCGACGCAGCGAGCGCCACGAAGACGCCCCCCTCGCGCGCAAACCAGAGCGCAGGCGACAGGCGCAGCGTGAGCGGCCCGGACAGCAGGATGTTGGTGGCGTAGGCCGCCCCGGCGAGCAGGTCCGACAAGGTGAGGCTACCCAGGAGCAGGAACATGGGCGCATGGAAACGAGGGTGGCGGACCAGCACCAAGAGCACAGCCAGGTTCTCCAGCACGATGAAGGCGCACACAGCCAGGCACACTGCGGCGTCCGCGCGCAGGCCGGCGCCGGGCTGGTAGCGCGCCCCGCGGAGCTTGCCGGTGTAGTTGTAGTGAAGGACAATGACCTCGCTCACCGGCGCCGGCCGCAGCAGCCCGGGCTCCATGGGCTGCCCGCCGCCCGCCGCGGAGGTGTCGCTGCTGTGTCCTGACGGTCGTCCACGGGGACACTGTGCAAAAGTCTACATGAGGGAAGGACAGTCAGGATCTAGGAATCCTGAAGAAGGAGCATCCCCAATCCCTGCGCCCCCACACCACGCCCCCTGAGGTCTTGAGAAGGTTTAGGACCGAGAAGGAATGTCTGGATAAGGACACTCCACAGAGACCATCTGGAAGGACCAGCCTGTCGTCACGGTGGCTCAGGCCTGTAATTCCAGCATTTGGGAAGCAGAGGCAAAAGTCCCTGAGTTCAGAGCCAGCCTTAGTCTGGAGAGGTAGCTTAGCGATTAAGCGCTCTTGGCACTATTCCACAGGACTCGGGTTTAGTTCCCAGGACCCACATCAGACAACTCAAAACCGCCTGCAACTTCAGCACCAAGGGATCAACCCCTCTGCTTGGCATTTGCGCACGGGTACTAAAAAAAGAAAAAGAAAAGAAAAAAGAAAAAAAAAGTCACCGTTAGACACAAAAGCAGAGGCTGGAGAGATGGCTCAGCGGTTAAGAGCACCGACTGCTCTTCCGAAGGTCCTGAGCTCAAATCCCAGTAACCACATGGTGGCTCACGGCCATCCATACAGAGATCTGACTCATTCTTCCGGAGTGTCTGAGGGCAGCTACAGTGTACTCACATATAATAAAGTGAATAAATAATATTAATCAAAAAGCTGCGCTGGCTACGTAGTGAGCGAGTTCCAGGCTAGCCATAATGACTTAGTTTAATCCCCAGGACCTACATGGTGGAAGGAGACAGGTGACTCCTAAAAGTTGTTTTCTGACCTACACAACACACAAAATAAATAAATAAAAGTTAATAAAGTATTTGGTTTTAAAAAAAACAAACAAACAGAGCTAACCATGATGGCCAGGCTCCTGTAATCCAGCATCCAGAAACAGACGGGAGGGGGGACTGTTGGAAAGTTGGGGGTGGGGTGGGGATGGGCGTGTGGGGGCGGAGTAAGCTGGACTTTTGGTGCACACCTGTTCCCAGCAATTGCCAGAGGAGGACCAGGACTTCAAAATTATCATTAACTACATAGTAGATTCGAGGCCAGCTTGGGCTCTGAGACCCTGTGTCAAGATTAAATAAAATAAAAAGGAACTATTGTAGCACAAAAGCAGAGACACTTCCAGATGCATACACACTCATAAACAAATGAGAATTCTGAAAATCACCATTACACAGACAACCACAGATAGGGACACCAAACAAGGAAGGGGTCCCACACAGACAGGACACAGACACCCTGGCCTGCCTGGGGCCCCGTGGCTCAGAGGAAGAGTGCTTGCCTAACACGCTCAGGGCCAGAGCTCCAGCGCCAGCACTGGCTTCCTCCCCACTCCAAGAAATGCACACAGAGTACATTTCCACATGAGACATTCACATGCAGATTCAGTGACAGAAACCACCACCGGGGCTCAGCCCTGAGAATGGTCTCACACCCAGTAGCACAATTTCACAACCTCCACCCACAACCAGCTTGGGGCCCAGTGCCCCATGCTGCACATTCAAAATACATAGGCTTTTCCTTGTTTTTTTTTTTTTTTCTTTTAAATGTTGCTGGATGGCGATGGCGGCAGGGCATRCCTTTAATCCCAACACTTGGGAGGCAGAGGCAGGGGGATCTCTGTCTACAGAGTAAGTTCCAGGACAGTCTGGGCCACTCACAGAAGCCTTGTCTCGAAACACAAACCAAACCAAACAAACCAACRATAAAATAATAAACGTTGTTTCCTTGAAGCCCCATGAGAATGTTGATCCTGGTCACTCAAGGCACAGTCAGAGGTCCTCGGTAGAGACACACGTGTGATTAAATCACAGTGACTCTTCCAAAAGCCACCTACCCTTTAATCCTCTCAGCAATCCCTCCCTTAGTCCCAATTTACAGATAAACAAAAACAGGTTCCTAAAAAATACCTCGGAAGGCTGGCAAGACGGCTCAGGGGGAAGGGGGCTCCCACTCAAGTCTGGAGCCCACACGGTTGAGAGAGAACCAGCCCTCGCAAGCTGCCCACAGATCTACATGTTCATGGTGTTCGTGGCATGCATACATTCACAGTCCCGCCCACCCAACACACACACACACACACAAGTAAATGAGATTTTAAAATAAACTGTATTTGAGACAGTCCTTCCTATGCAGCCCTACTGGCCTGGGTCTACACAGACCAGGCTGACCTGAAACTTACAGAGATCCAACTGCCTCTTCTGCCTCCCAAGTGTTGGGATTAAAGGCGCACGCCCATCACCGTGTCCTGAATTTTTTAACAAAAGAAATACCCTTAATAGAAGTCTTGGACACAATTAAAAAGAAGAAAGGGGAAGGAGAAGGAAAAAGAGGAGGAGGAGGAGGAGGAAAAGGAGAAGAAGAAGAAGAAGAAGAAGAAGAAGAAGAAGAAGAAGAAGAAGAAGAAGAGGAAGAGGAAGAGGAAGAGGAAGAGGAAGAAGAAGAAAGCCTCAGGTACCCCAGGTTGGCCTCAAACTACGTAGCTGACAATTATATTGAATGTCTGATCCTCCTGCGTTACCTCCGGAGTTTAGAGGTCACAGGAACATGCCAGAACCCAGTTTATCTGGACACGAATCCCTGGGCTTTCTACATACTAGGAAAGCCTTCTACCAACTGAGCCAAATCCTGAGGCTCTCTTAGTCCCAATTTACACACGAGCAGAACAAGGCTCCAGAGAAATGCCTTACATAAAGGCAGACCCAAAGGCGTCCATCTTTTATACAAAGATAGCCCCACAAAAAGAGTGACACCTTTCCCAGGGCTCTCTGCTCCAAAGATGAGAAAACCCAGGCCCGGGAGACAGATCTCTCAATACCTGAAAGGCAAAGGGACGAAGAGATCCCAGAGAGTTTCAGAGTAGTACAGACAGACTTGGAGGTGCTGGGCCACTCTGAGTGCAGGAGAGGCATCAAATAAAGAGATACAAGTTAAACAGCTTTCTCTGCTCGGTTCACTCAGGAGAGGGTGGGACTTTTGTACCAACACCCCCAGGGACCTGACATGCCTGGAAATGATATTAGGAAAAGTTTGAAGGAGCTCAGCCGGACTGAGTTGGGGTGTTCCTGGGGTCCCCACTCCCTCCAGGCAGGGGTCCTGCGAGTACCCTTGGAGTTTTCAGGTTTTTTTTTTTTCCCCTGCTGGAGGTCCCATAAAAGATCTAGAAACCCCAGCAAGGAGCGCTCTGCCTTTCCAGCCCCGCAGTCGCTCCAAGGAGCCGAGTCCCTCTTCCCGCAAGTTCCCCCAGTGCTGGACACTCACCCCTGCGCCTGGGTCCGATCGTGCGCCCTAGGCGGTGCGCCTGGGAACACTGCACTGCTGCAGCGGGGGCGGGGCTGGAAGTGGCAGACCTAAGGGCGGGCCCGCGACACCAAGTACTGGAGAACGCCCGCACTTGCCCCCTCCTTCTCCCAGCCCCGGGTTGCCAGCCTGTGCCACCCGCCGCGGCACCGGAGAGCGCCTCAGTGGAGACTGGTACCAGCAAGTCCTAGCTTCTCCCTCGGGTCCCCTCCCGGGGACACTCGAAGTGGGAGGGTTCAGAATCGCAGGAAAGAGAGGGCTTTTCTAGGTGAATCGCTCTCCTACTCCAGATAAGAGGTCCTGTCTGTCCTCTGATGACCCCCGAGCCTTCATTCCAAAGACACCTTAAGAGCGCAGTGCCTGGGCAGCGCAATTTAAGAGATACTTTTAGTGGGCGCTGCTGCTGGAGTCTTCTGATCCTCACCGGGTGGGGACAGGACTCGTCTGCACCGCAGCACGGGGCCCTTCCCTACTTTCTGCGGGGCAAGAGGAGGGAGGGGCGGGTGCAAGAGGGATAGTGGAGGTGGAGAGAACTTCCAGGTCCCCAAATAAGTAGGATCTGACTCCTCCCGCCCAACGGTTTCTCTGTCTCCGCCCCACTTTCAACCTTTAAGATCTAAACCATGAAATATAGCACTTGTAGTTCCGGCGTCAGGGATTTGAGGCTGTCTTGGGCACAGATTTTGGCCAATAGACACTTCTGAATGGATAAGGTAGTAAATGATAAATGAACTCGCTGCGTCTCTCTCCCCTAGGGTCTCTTTTAAATTTTCTATTTTCCTTCTTTCTTTTTTTGTTTTTTCGAGACAGGATTTCTCTGTGTGGTTCTGGCTGTCCTGGAACTCACTCAGTAGCTGGCCTCAGACTCAGAGATTTGACTGCCTCTGCCTCCTGAATGCTGGGATCAAAGGCGTGCGCTTCCATTCCTGGTTTTATTTTTTTTTTCTTTTCTTTTCTTTCTTTCTTTCTTTCTTTCTTTCTTTCTTTCTTTCTTTCTTTCTTTCTTTCTTTCTTCCCTTTTTCTTTCTTTCTTTCTTCCTTCCTTCCTTCCTTCCTTTCTTTCTTTCTCTTTCTTTCTTTCCTTCCTTCCTTCATTCTTTCTTTTTTTTGTTTTTGTTTTTGTTTGTTTTTTCAAGACAGGGCTTTTCTGTGTAGCCCTGGTTGTCCTGGAACTCACTCGTAGACCAGGCTGGCCTCGAACTCAGAAAGTCGCCTGGCTCTGCCTCCCAAGTGCTGGGATTAAAGGCGTGTGCTACCACCGCCCAGCTTTTAATTTTTCCTTAAACTCACGCTTATTTATGTATTTGTGTGTGTGCACGCGAGTGTGTACTGTCATATGTATGGAGGTCAGAGGACAACTTGTCGACGTTGGTTCCCCCCCACACCCCATGTGGGTCCCCAGGATTGAACTCAGGTCATGAGTATGCTTTCTGCCACCATCCATCTTTCTGACTCCTCTCAGAGCCTCTTGGTATGTTTCTCTCTGTGTCTTTGTGTGTGTCTCTCTTCCACGCTGTCTGTGTGTCTGTGTTGCTCTCCTCTGCCCCTCCCAGGCCACTCCTCCAGCAGATCAGTCTCAGCTGGCACTACCTGCCCCCCTCCCCGGCCTGTCCCTTTAATTCCCAAGAGATTCCTGCCAGGGCCCAGCTCTTCCAACCCCGGACCTGTGCCCACAGTCCAGTTTCTGGTGACTACTGTTTGAATGACCTTCCTGGGGACCATCCACGGTCATCCAGCCCCAGCTGGCCAGCTGTGTGTGGGGGTGGGGGGCAGGGTGAGAGGTGAGTACAATTAGAAGTCTTAGGGAGAAGTCATAGGGAGTGAGTCTAGAGTTGTCGCCCAAATGTCCCAGGCTAGGTCACGCCTCCGTCGAACCCCTTGGGAGAGCTCCAGCCAGACCCAGCTGTCCCAGTGGGCGGAACCGCTCCTACCAGTTTTAACCAATCGAAACCACGCGGCCGACAGCATAGCCAATGAGATGTATGGGTCAGGAGTTGGGTGCTCAGTCCCTCACAACTCAAAGACCAAGCATTGGGGGTGGGGCAGAGGTGCCCGAGAAATGAATCCCCTCCCGGGGCCTCGCCTGGTAACAGTAGGCGCCTGACAAATGGTCTTCTGTATCAAAGGGGAAGCAGTGTGGGAGGTGGCTGCTTCACACCTCCCAGGCGACAATATCACCTCCGGTGAGCCCTGCCAAGCATGGCGGGACTCTTGGGACTCTTCCGGCCCGCTGATGGACTTAAGTCCTAAGTCCCAGGCCCAGAGCCCTCCACTCCCGCAGACACTGTGCTTTCTTTCCCGTAGACTAGGACCCTGGGACCTGGGCAGATGCCAGGACCACCTATACTTCTGTCCCTAATTTCACTTCACGGCCGGAGCCCACACGTGTTGCCACTGGGACTGGCCTCTGTCCTGCTCCAAAGCAGCCATGGCTCCTAAGTCTCTCAGGCCAAGTGGTCCGCTCAGCCCCACGTCCTGACATCTACACACCCGAACCCTCTCAGTCTCAGCACTACTGACCTCCTGATTCTTCAGAGATGCCTAAAACCTTTGAGCCTGGGCCAGTGAGATAGCTCAGCTGCTAATCCTGTTTCCTGGGGGGTCTGCCAGTCGGCTCAGCCGGCTACCAAGACCTGAGTGGAGCCAGTTCCAGAGAATTGTCCTCTGACTTCCACAGAGGAACCATGGCACTGGAATATGTGCACACACACACACACACACACACACACACACACACACACACCCCAAATTCTAACACAGAGAACAATAAAAACAAAGCAAAACTTTCGAGCCTGAGAATCAGCCAGCCGGCACAGTTTCCCAGATGCTCACGGCCCCCTGTACGCAGGCCTTTGATAATTTAACTGAGACGAGGCATGGCAAAGTCTGTAGAATGTGGATCCAGAATCAGTCACTTTGAAGCTGCTGAAATAGTGATATTTCAGGGTTTGCTCCCGGGACACTGTCTGTGCATACAGCAGGAGTTCTATAATTTTGAGCATGGGTACTATTTGCCACCACTGTAAACCAACAGAGGAATTAGGAAGGGTGACAACTATACCCCAGTCATTCACAACGCCACACCCAATCCCACTTCCACCCATAGGTACAGCTATAACCAGTGCTGGCCCCCACACTCCTGCTGAAGCCTGCCCCCAGGCTTGTCTAGGCTGTTCACCTGCCCAGCCTGTTCTACAGATGATCCTAGGGCACAGAGGCTGCCACACCCATGCTGTGCCCACTCTCTGGAAGGCAGGGCTGGGCCTTGCCAAGGGACAGAAGTGTGCTCCCCCGCAGAACACCAACAACAACAGAGCCAGAGCTCTGTAAGGGACAGCTGGTTCCCACTCTCTGGCTGCCTTCTGCAGGCCCCAGCTTGACCAAGGCAGGAAAGTGTAAGCTTGATTTTCATAGAACCAGGAAGTTTGGGGGTCAGCAATGCAGGTGGAGCACTGGGCGTTGTGCACAGCCCACAAGCGCACTACCAACCGAGACCCAGCACCAGCCTCTCAGTAGTTTGTTTCTTAGTAGGGATCATCGTGGTCTCCAAAAACAGAGGTGGGGCTGAGGAAAAGGTGGCAYGGCGTTGGGGGACACACCTTCTCCAAGATGCTGAGTGAGTCTGGGGCAGGACTCCACCTCTCCTCTCAGCCATTMCCCCTCAGGCTTGGAGAATTCTGCAGAGGAAAATCTAACCTCACCTAT
The DNA here is from genome assembly GCA_002335545.1 of Apodemus speciosus. Classification (NCBI taxonomy): domain Eukaryota; kingdom Metazoa; phylum Chordata; class Mammalia; order Rodentia; family Muridae; genus Apodemus; species Apodemus speciosus. Next base: position 88,099 of record BDUI01003830.1, read on the forward strand.
CCACAAGGGCCCTTCTGTACAGCTTGGGTGTGTCTCAAAACAAAAGCCAAGAACTCAGGAGGGAGAGGAGATGGGGTCCTGATTGTTTCCTCCAGGTGACCCAGTGAACCCCTTCCCTTCTAAGTACTAGATTTGGAAGCCTGGAACCCTCTTGGATCTCTCTGTCACATTTCTTTCACTTCACATGCGGAGAAAGGAACAGGACCATCACACAGCAGGCTTGGAGAGCACAGGCTAAGGCCCGGAGGCTGCAAAACACCTACAGGAAAAGACCCTGAATTCAATCTGGCCTGGTGGGAGATTGTTTTAGGGCAAGAATGGAGCAGGGCGAGGAGCCAAGGTGGAGGTGATGGAAGAATCAAGTCCAGCAAGGCCTTGATCAGCAGGCCCGAGGAGTGTGGCTACCTGCTCGCTGTGTGACTGGACACTGCCACACCAACCTCTCTGACCTCCATTTGCTACCTGTGAGTTGGAGACATATTACAGTGATTGCTGGTACCTGACCCTGGTGTGTCCATTTGAGGGAGGTAGAGGCTGGAAAATGATGAGTTCAAGGCCAGCTTGGGCTGTGTCTCTTGTTAGAAGAATAGAAAGTCCATGCCTCCTCGGGCTTTGGGCAGAGATCAAGGGTTAAAAATAGAAATTCCAGCCGGGCGGTGGTGGCACACGCCTGTTATCCCAGCACT
>BDUI01003831.1:12980-23500 GCA_002335545.1 Apodemus speciosus
TTAATAAATACTGAAGTTAGAAATCATTAGTAAATTCTGATGGTCTCAAATATAAACATTTACCTTATATGATGTCATGTCTCAACAATTAAAAGTAATGGAAACAGTTTGATACACATATAAGTTCAAWTTTTTTTTACATTGGTTTGATCAAATATGTGACTGGTTTGGACTTTATTTTAATTACATTTCTCTGGAATTTTATTTATATTTCATTTATGAAAATAATTTCCACTATGCTGAAAATATGTTCTCATAATATTTTAGAGACTATAAAGTTTATAGAAAAAATTAAATTGAAATTAATTTCATTTATTTTTCTAGTTCTTGAACTTCTTGTGAAAAATTGGATTTCTGCTAAACAAAAATGTGATTTTTTTAAAGACAAGATCCTTTCAATCATGTACTATGAGCATAATTTTTAACCTTTCTTAAAAATCAAAGAAAATACTATGCTGTAGCCTTCATAGATTGAGCATTAGTAATATGACCAAGAGAGGACCAAAATTTCTTCACTTATTTTCTCCAACTATTTGAATCAATTTCTTTTTGTAGTTCCTCTATAGTGAAGGAGTAGTCATCTCACATTGCTAATCTAGCCAAAGAATCACAGGAGTTGGAATGTTCTGCCTTCCTGCTGGAGCTTTGTTAATTGATTGTCCACTTATCTGCCTGTTGTGTAACTGAAAATCAGGGAAGTTTCTGGTTGTGTCATGTGATGCAGACTCACATAGTATTTTACTAAGACATCACATGTGGAAGACAATGGATAGTGATCGGGAGCCTGCATAGCTAGCTATGAAACTCTTCTTTGGTCTCTGGTCTTCCCTGATCTTCAGTTCATTGAGAAAGGCATGGAGAGAACTCCTGACATTCTGGTTGGTCCTGGTCATTCCTAATGACTTGTACTGATTTATTGGAGGCCTGGCAGTTTCTGCTGGATTGTGCTATAGCTGCTGCTAATTCATATTTGGCGATAACTTTTGAACTGGATTGTTGGTATCCTAACAACAGAAACTGGAATCACCCCCAGGAACTACTCCTAAACAAATCCACATTCATCCTATTTACCATCTTTTTTCCCCTACCTTTGGACAGTGTACTAGAAACAGGGTCAAAGCATTTGAGAACCTGTTTTAAAGCAGGTTTTGACAAATCTAAGCCTATACACACTTGTTTTCTATGCTGTGATTTAAAGAGCTCAAGTGATCCAAAGTCAAAAATTATGAGAAAAGAGTGATGGTTGTTATTAAGCCACTAGCATTAATGTCATCATTTATTATTAAAATTTTACTCTGTTCAGCTGATTATATATAGCTATATCAAAAAAAGTAACAATGTTCTAACACCTTTTAAGTGTGGCTTTAATTGGTGGAAAGGAAATTACTAATGAAGGATAGAAAGATACCGAWATATGTTTGTAGTTGCAAAATGCTTGGTACTATCATCTGAAGTATCTTAGGGAGTATATAATTTGTGGATGGGGAAATGGCTCAGCAGCTAAGAGCGATTTGTACTCTCACAGAAAACTCCAGACAGGTTCCCAGAACTTACAGTGAACAAGCATCTCACATCTTTAACTACAGCTCCAAGGACTGGACACACTCTTCTGGTCTGTTCAGGAACCCACATTAATATGGTATCCACATATACACATACATTTTTTATTTTACTTTATTTATATTTTAAGTGTGTGTGTGTGTGTGTGTGTGTGTGTGTGTGTGTGTGTGTGTGTATGCCCAAATGTAAAGGTTAGGAGACACCTTGTGGGAATTGGTTCTTCCCTTTCATTTAACTCAGGTTTAAGGCTTGGCAGAAACTACATTTATCCCCCAAACCATTTTGCCATCGCGAGAACTAAATCTTTAAATATATATAATTTATTTAACATACATTTTAGTACTGGTTTCAAATATGGAAAAATAAGCATATTAATAGTTTGATTTAATTACATTTGCAAAACACTGCAAAATGAAATGAACTCATGTTCACAGATTAGGAACACTTTCTACTTTCATAGAGCAAATAGGGCAGACCTGACCTTCCAGGGTGCATAGGATTAGAGCATACAGTGATCACTATTGTTTTTAGTAGATAAATACAATAGCAAAGGGGGGGGGGTCTTGATAAATAGTAGCTGGTTCAAACTCATCTTTTTAAGAAATAAGAAACAAATCAAAGTGTATTCATAAGCTCTCAGAGAATAAAAGATGAAACACAAAAGAGAAAACTGCTGAGTCTAAACCTTTGAAATTGCTTAAAGGGGGAAAGGAAGAGATAAAAAAATATAGGTTTGGTAGGAAGATTGATAAACCTAAATCAATAGCAGGATTGGAAGGAAGGGAAAGAAGAGGGAAAAGGGAGAGGGAGAGACTGGAATAGTAAAGGGAGGAGGGAAGGAGGAGAGGGAGAAGGTAGGGGTGAAGGAGGACAGGGAGCAGAAAAAATGTGATGTGCTGGAAGCTTTGAGCAACCTACACACATAGCTGACCTTTACCAGAGGTTAACAGAAACAGTCCTTAGCAGAACCGCATGGATCAAGATGCTCAGCTAGAACTAAGGAACGCCTTAATGGATTAAGTCACACACTAATTCTGCATTCCCAGTTTTGATCTGGCAGAAAAGCTCTTTGAGAAACCTCCTCAGCTCCCAAGGAAAACATGTTTAAAAATAATCCTTCAATCAGGACCGAGAAGAAAAAGAATAGAAGAAACATCTGGGAATGTTCTTACTTTTAGGAAGTCTAGGTAGACCAGAAGCCTGATGGGCCCGTGCTATGTAGAGAACCATCACCTTGAACACCTCCCTCCAACCTTTCTAGACTGCTAGATTGGACCTGCACTTCCACTCTGTCCTCTCATAACTCTGTGCTAATATGAATCTTTTCTTTAATCTTCTAATTAAACATTTATTTGTTGATTACTTGATTAGTCAATCTTAAAAACTGCCTCTTTCTTTTTTTGTGCTCACTGTTACATAAGCATAAAGTAATATGCCTAACAAATGAGAGCTAACTGGCAAATATTTCTGAAATAAATCTGCTTTCTCAGCAAATCAGTTTTTAAAGACATTTCAAATCATTTGCTTAAACTGATAGCAATTGAAGAGAGAGCTACACGTGTACTCTTGCCCTGGCAGTCAGATTTCTATAGGTGAACAAGGTGCGACCATTGATTTGTTTGTGGTCCCTTTTCATCATATCCACCTTAATCTGCAAGGCATCATGCTCCTACTGTAGCGTTTCAGTGTGTGTATAAGGCCAGGGGAAGATGTGGATGTGTGTTTGCATCTGTGCAAGTGTCTTGCTTATTTGTTAAGACAATCTCACTGAGTAACCCAGTTCAGTCTCAAACTCATAATCCTCCTGCCTCAGCCTTCCAAATATAAGAATTACAAAGATGTATGCTGCCAAATTTGTCTTCTAGGGTCTCTTAAGTATGACTATAAATCCTCATTTGCCTGATTTGTCTGATGGAAAATGTGTTGTTTTTGTATCCAAATTTACCCTTAATGTTCCTAGTATATGATGCCCTCCTATGCTATATGATGTGCTAAATGATCAATTATTTCTTGCCTCCATGGTGTGAAGTTCCCCATACACAGATTAACTGCTAGAATTCCACCAGTTCAAAATAAAGAATCTAAATTTACCTCTAGGAGGTATCTAGAATACTGTACAGACAGGAGCCCCTTTTCAGGTAGTTCCAAGAGCTCCTTTTATTATTTAATGGGATCTGTTAAAAGGTCCAGCCTGTCCAACATAACTTCCTTAACTGAAGAACAAAAAAGGGCGAATAAGATTACTCTCAAGAGTAAATTGCAATGAGCACCAGATTGCTCTCCTTTTTCACCACCAAGTGTTTTCAAAAACTTCCATATGAGACAGAAAGATCTATGGGAAATGTCTGCCTTGGAGAGACTCCCACACGGAGCTGAATTGTGAAGTGTCTGTATTACAGGTCTTTATTACCCAGGCAAATGAAAATGCAATTGAAAGGGAGTGAAAAACTTGGAAAATCCCACACTGTTAGTAAATTAGGTCTTTAAAAAAAAAGGAACATCCTGGCAAGCTCAAATAAATCAATGTGACTCTAAGAAACAAGACTGCAAGGTAAGTACACTTTCAGAGTGGGATCTCTGTTCCCTTTCTTTCTTAGCACTTTGACTCATGTGGTGAAGAAAATGTCTTCGGATTCCTTTTTTTCCTTGATATACAAGTTACTGAGCCTGACTGACTTAACACAGCAGCAGCATTTTAATTACAAAGCAACATAGTTGCTGTGTGGAATGGTAGCTTGCTCTTACTGAATTGACTGAGGCCATGACTTGTGTCTGGACTCCTACATCCCTCTGCCTTTAAAGTCGAGAAACTGTCCAGATGCCCTAACAGCAGGCTTTCCTTCTGATTCAAGGTAATTAAAAATTACACACCAACTCTAGTTCTTAGAAAACTAATCTAGTTAACAGCCAAGAAAGAAAGAAGGAAAGCAAGAGAGAGAAGGGAGGAAGGGGTGAGGGAGGAAGGGAGGGAGAGAAGGAGGAAGGGAGGAAGAAGGAAGGAAGGAAGTGAGGAAGGGAGGAAGGGAGGAAGGGAGGAAGGAAGAAAAATAGAAAGATAAAAGAAGTTTAAAAAAAAACCTGCCAGCACACAGTTATACCCAAAAAATGAATGTCCCTCTGATGGAATTTCAGGTATTTTTTCCTTCTTTCCCTTACCTTATTAAAGTGAGTGACTGTTTTCTCTACTTTTTGTACAAAAGAAAAGAGAATTAAAAGAAAAAATAGTGTGCCCATTGCTATATGTACCTATGTGAGGAGAGCAAGTCCCCACAAGCTGCAATACCCATAGTAGATTAAGATGACTGAGCTCCTGTCCTTGGTACATATCAGTTTCACACCAAAAGGTCTGGGTCCCAAGAATAATGTCTCGGTCCTGAATAAACGGAAGCAATAATTATTACTTACTCAACTTCATTGTAAGAAGATAAATGATTGATTTAATTTTCTCTACTTAATAGGACTAAAGCTACCAACATATTCATTGATAAGTATTTAATATTATTTGATCATTCACATTTGGGACTTTATTCAATAGCTTTTAGTAGTCTATAATTTTTTTCTTTTCTAACCATAAGATAATATTTTGAGGGGATCATGAGATTATATTCATCAACACAGAGTAGTCGATTGTAATCTCAGATCACCCATTCTTTCCATTCTAGTATGTAAACTTTCTACTTTGTTCTAGTTGATTTTCTGTTGCTATAATAAAATACGCTGGCAAAAAGAAACCTGGGGAGTGAAGGGTATATTTGTTTTATAGTTCAAGGTCACAATGAATCAATAAGGAAAAACAAAGCTGGAACTTAAGTCAGGAACCCTAGAGAAGGAACTTTGGAGCTATAGAGAAATGCTGTTTGCTGATAGCTCTCGATGAGTTTGCAGACACATGCTTAGCTGGCTTTCTTACACTGCCTAACACCACATGCCTAAGAACAGGACTACTCTCAGTTGGGAGGGCCCTCCAGCAACAGCTGATAATCAAGATAATTCCTCACTGACATGTCCATAGGTCAATTTGATACAACTGAATCCTCAACTAAGGTTTTCTTCTCAGATAGCTACAGGCTGTGACAAATTGACAACTAAATSTAATTATAACACACCTCAAAAATAATGACCTAAACTAGCAACATTGTAGGAAGAGCATGAGTTAAGCCTCAGCATTTTATTTCCAATGACAGAAGATTTCTTGAAGCCAAGAGGGTAGTCGGTAACATTTGCATAAAACTGAAGAAACACTTCCTGGAAGATCACACCTGGTCAGTTCCTGGGCAGCTCACATTGAAATGTCTACTGGAAGCTAAAGAATATACCTCAGGGTTATAATTTAAAGTTGTTTTCCTCTGGCATATAATCAGAAACCAGTAACTGTCAAGGGATGATTTCTCAGCTTCAGAAACAGTAGCACACATAAGTTTGGGGATACATAGACAATAGAAACAGATGTAACAATTTGTAGCAAAACCATGGACATTATTCATTAAAGTAGCATAGAAAAACAAGAATGTTAACTCCAGCTATGTAGACAAAATTCTGAACCCAGAGAACTCTGTGTTCTAAGCACAAAATCTCAGAAAAGTGGTTGAAATTTGAATATATAAGTATCTTATTACATGTATGAATACATGAAGAAAACTAACTTATTTATGAGTAAATAAGTTATTTCATTTGAGCAACTTAAAACACCAAATGAAATGACTAATGTTTACATATACATATACGTATACGTATATGTATATTTATGGTGTGTTATATACATGGTGAATATTATATATACGTATGTGTATGAGTTATCACTGTGAGAAAATACCTGATATAAACAACTTACTTAAGGTGAGTATATCAGCTTTATTGACTGTGTACCCAGGGTCAGGCAGATAGCAGAAATATTTGTCAACTGTGAGCCCAGAGTCAGGAAGACATCAGAAACATTTGTCAACTCTGTGCCCATGGTCAGGCAGACAGCAGAAATATTCTTCAGAGGCAGCTTACATGGTGCTAGGTAGGACCCAGAGTAAAAGAAAGGGGTACAGGACCAGGTATAGCTCACCATCAATGACCTCTTCAGCAAGATGTCAGATCTTATCATTTCTACCATCTCCTAAAAGAGAATCAATAGCCAGGGCAAAATATTCCGTACATGAGTCTATGAGCATGTTTCATAATTAAACCATTATATTACTACACAGTTAATTTAAACAAAAATGTATGCAGCAAAATGTGAGTGTTTATTCAAGTCCTAATATAGATATCTGTTTCCCATTCTCCTTTCTCTTGTGCATTTTTGGAAGGTAATACTAAATGTAAGACTATTTCCTTTAAATAAGCCCATGAGCATAGGAACTACATTGAGCATGCCCTGCCACCTCCCCACCTCCCAGAACACACATTCACTCCTCCTCTGCTGCACTGGTCTGTGTCCGAGCCACACATAGACCATAGACAGGGTTTGTGATTCATCGATAAGGCTATGCACTGGCTCATCTTGGCCAAAAAAGGTAGACACAATAGCACTTTCATCAGTACTTTGGTTACACCTAAGTATTTGCAGGACATAAAACATTCATGTCTCCCTGAGTCTGAGGAGACAATAGGCTCTAGGGAACTGATGGTAACCATCAACAAAAAAGAAGTACAAATACACCCAGGCAATCAACTTTGTTCCTTAGACCAGGAAACTTGAGATCACCTCATAGGTGGTGATGACAAATGACCTAATGTACTAGTTGTTTCATAAAGCTATGTGGAAGTACCTTGAGAGTTTTCACCACGAGAAGGTGATAAATATTTGAGGTAATAAATATCTTTAACTTAAACATTTGTACAGTGTGCACATGGATCCAAACATTGTCTGGTAAAACATTATCATGTACCAATTTCTCATTCTATTAATCAATTAAAATTAATTGATAAAAAAGAGTCATTCCTTCCAGGAAAGTAGGTAGGCCTACTTCTCCACTCCTCTCCTTCTGCTTCTCTAAATTCCATCCTTCCCCCCACCAGTCTCATCCCCAGCTCTGTGGGAAAATACCTGCCTTCAGTTTCCACTTAAACTTCAACTCAATCCCCAATGGGTCAAAAGATCTTCTCCTCCAAATTTCTTTCCCACAACTCAACTCATTATCCCAGCCTCCAACACCAGCAGTCAATTCCTGGGAACAGACAAGCTGAGCAGGCCAGGAAAACAGGTCCAAGAACATTCCCTACCAGGATACATAGAGTTATCACACCAGAGACCACAGAAGCAACAGAACCAAGGAGCAAGTGGGCACCCAACAAAGACAAAATCAGATATCAGCTCCTACACCTATAATCATTCCAATTCCAGAGGCCTAGATGCTAGTTCAAAAATACAATCAATAACAGCCAGGACAAGATATCTCTCCTAGAGAGTAACAACCCCTACACATCTGGCCATGAATGTTCCAGCATAGCTGAAGCCCAAGTAAAAGATGTTGAAATCATCTGCATGAACCATCCTTAAAGAGGAAAGGAATACATCTGGAAAATACAACAAACAATGTAAAGAAATATGTAAAATAGTATAAGAACTAAAGATGGAAACAGAATCAACAAAGAAAACACAATCTGGGGATATTCTGGAAATGGAAATTTTAGGAATCTGAACAGGAACTACAGAGGCATAGGTAAGCCTTACCAATTGAATACAAGAGATGGAAGAGAGAAACTCAGGCCTTAAAGTTACTGTAGAAGAATGGATAGAGCAGTCAAGGAAAAATGTTAAATCTAAAAAAAAAAAAATTCTGACATAAAACACCCAGAAAATCTGGGACACTATGAAAAGACAAAACCTAAGAATAATAATAGGGGGAGGAGAAGAATCCTAGCTCAAAAAACCAAAATAGTTTGAACAAAATCATAGAGGAAAAATGTCTTAAGCTAAGGAGGAGATGCTTATAAATGTACATAAAAGAAGCACACAGAACATTGATTAGAGCACAACAGAAAGTCCTGTATTCAATAATAACCAAAACACTAAACATACAGAACAGAGAAAGAATATTATCAGCTTCAACAGAAAATAAAACGGTACAAGTAACATATAATGGTAGTCCTATGCAAATTACACCTGACCACTTAATGGAGACTCTGAAAGCCTTGGTTGGATGAACTGCAGACTCAGAGAGACTACAAATGTCAACATAGATTTGTATACCTAGGAAAACTTACAATCACCAAACATGGAAAAAGTAAGATATTCCATGATAAAGTCAAATTGAAACAATATCTGTCTAACATTCCAGTCCAATAGAAAGTAGTAGAAGAAAAACTCCAAACCAAGGAGGTTAAGTAGAGTACATAGGAAATAAATAATCTCACACCAGGTAACTCAAAAGAATGGAAGAACACACACCACCAGCAGCAGCAACAATGACAACAACAACAGAAACAACAACAAAGTAACAGAAAATAGCAATCACTGGATACTGATATGTCTCACTATTGATGATCTCAATTCCCTATTAAAAGGAGGCAGAGTGACAGTATGGATGCAAAACAGATCCATCCTTCAGCTGCAACAGGAAACACAACATCAAGGACATGCACTCCCTCAGGACAAAAGGATGGAAAACTGTTCTAAACAACTGCATAAAATACAAGCCAATGTAGTCATTTCAGTAGACAAAAATAGACTCCAAACAAAATCTAATCTGAAAAGATGTGGAAGAACACTACATAGTCATCAAAGGAGAAATCCACCAAGATGACATTTTAATTACAATGTCTATGCCCCAAACACAAGGGTACCCATATTTGTAAAAGAAACGTGGCTAGAGCTTAAATCAACCTTCACACAGTGGTAATGCGAGACTTTAAATACCTAACTCTCAATATTGGACAGGTCATTCAGAATAAAAACTAAGCAAAGAAATGCTGCAGCTAACTAATGTAATAAACTGAATGAATCTAACAGATATTTACAGAACACTTCACGCAAATACAAAAGAATAACTTCTCAGCACTTCATGGAACTTTTCCCAAAGTTGACCACAACTTTAGACACAAAGCAAGCCTCAAATTTAAGTGACTCCTCACATCTTATCATATCACTTTGTCAATAGGACAAAGCAACAGCCTACAGACTGGGCAACAATTTTTACCAGCTCCATACCTGACAAAGGTCTAGTAACCAAAATATATAAAGAACTCAAGAAACTAGATATTAAAAAGCCACAAAGTAATACAATTAAATAATAGGGTACAGATCTAAAGAGAGGTTTCTCAATAGAGGATACTCCAATAGATAAGAAACAAATAAATGTTCAACATCCTTAACCAACAGGAAAATTCAAATCAAAACTACTTTGAGATTCTGTCCTATACCTACCTGTCAGTATGGTTAAAATCAATAAGACAAGTGATGGTTCATGCTGAAGAAGATGTGGAGCAAGGAAACATTTCCCCATTGCACATGAAATGAGCACACAAATGGATGGAACTAGTAAAAGCTCTGAATGTGGTAACCTAGACCCCAGAACCATAAATATGGTATTGTATTATCCATTAACTAAATGATAGCCATTCTACAATTCATAGACCCAGAGAAGTTAGGTATAAGACTCTTGGATCTCCCTGGGAGGAGGTAATCGATTACATTTTATGTCTGTACTGAGGGCAAATGGGACAGTTTTGAGAGGAGTCAAGTGGGAATGAGAAGGGAAGATGAGATAGAGGAAGGAAATGCAGGAGACAGCTAAAATCGAAGGACATCAAGGGATGCTCTAGAAACCTAGTGTAGTGGAAACTTCCTAGTATATGAAGGTGATCCCAGTGATGTCTCCAAATGAGGAGGGAGAAGGAATACCATCTCTTGTCACCAAATAAAGCTTCCAACACTGGGACTGGATTTCTTCTAATTGGGTTGTTGGCCTAAGGGCGCCATGCAATACTCACCTCAGGTTATTGCCAAGATAGTAGGGCCCAATTGTTTTCCC
>BDUI01003831.1:23510-41743 GCA_002335545.1 Apodemus speciosus
CACACACACACACACACACACACACACACACACAAATTCACTAAACATGGAGAGATGAAGCTGGTGCCGACAGAGAACCTACACCCCCATGTACTAGTATCTTTGGAAAGAGAAGGTACCCTGTAGGCTACGGAATGAGAAATGTAAACACCAATCCAGCAACAAAATCTTTGATCCACACTCTGTTCCACATACAAACTATGATAGGGCAATAGAGGTACAAAGCTTGTGGGAATAACCAACTGATGACTGACTAGACTTAAGGTCAGCTCCTCATAGTAGAGCCTATATCCAACTCTACTTGCATCACCAAGAACCAAAGACTAGATAGCCCAGAAATCTAGGGTAGACCGAGATACTACTGGTTAAATAAAAAAAAGGAGAAGTGAGGATAAAATTGCTCTTAATGATATTCTGCTATATTCACAGATCTGTGCCTCATCTAGCCATCATCACAGGGACTTCTTTCTAAAAGAGATTGGAGGAAATGCGGAGATCCACAAGCAGATGAGATCTCAGGGAACTCTGCAGAAGATGAGGTAGAAGAAGTCTGTGAGCCAGTGGGGATAGAAGACACCAGGAGAACGGCCTTCTTCATCAACTGAGCACAGCTCATGTGAACTCAGCAAGCACAGGGCTTATGCGGATCTATACGAGGTCCTCTGCATTTGTCTTATAGCTTTCAGTTTAGTATTTTTATTGCACCCCTGAGTAGGAGAACAAGCTGTTCTCTGATTCTTGTACCTTCTCGATAGGGTTTGCCCTGCTCAATTTCAATATGATGGTTTTGTTTTATCATGTTACATTTTGTGGTGTTAGAAAGAAATCAAATAAATTTATAAACATTAAAAAGCAATAAAATAAAATATGAAAAAAAGGAAATGGAAAAACTCTCTGAGTCCCGCTCCGTACCTGAGGAGTGAGGAGCTTGGAGGCAAAGTCAGGGCTCCTTGGGTGATTTGAAGGGACATTCCAAACACCTTGTGAAACACTTGCTTTGGCCTAGGTTCCAAGACCTAGACCACCCATGTTTGAATTTTTTGCTGTGGAAAAACTACCATGAAACCTTGAAATAATACTTAAATTTATGTTATTTACACTTAAAATGTGCAGTTTGGGCCTACTACCCTTCTTTATGTTTGTCTCTGAAGTAGAAATGGAAAAATTTAATAACAAAAAAAGACCTCTCCCAAGACACTGAGCCACCAACCAGGCAGCATACACCAGCTGGTATGAGGCCCCTGACACATGTACTGCAGAGGACTGCCTGATCTGGCCTTAATGAGAGAAGATGTACCTAAGCCTCTGGTTAGGTCTGGTGAGGTCGGGGCGGGGGTTGGGGTAGTGAGATCTTGGAGGAGGGTGTATGAGTGGGAGAGCAGTAGGAGCGTGGACCAGCAAGGGGATGAAGAGTGGAAAATAAAAAAAAAAATTAAAGAATTTTAAAAAAAAAGAAAACAAAAGAAAGATGATCCTATTGATCTGAAAGACTTCTCCCAATGATCACCTCCTTAAAGCATTAATATTTGTGGAAATAATTTCATTTCTGGACTTTACCTGTGCAGTCCGAGGATGTTTCAAACTCATAAGCATTCTTCATTATTGCAGTGATTCCTTAGTTTCAGTATATCTCCTGATTTTGCTCTAGTGTGTACGTTGTGTCCTGAGGCGCTATGAAATCTAGCAATTCACTCCTAAAAGCATCATTGACAACAAGTAACTGTTTTGGCACGATTTGAGAAAAATACCGTAATTGTGTTCTTTTATTCCCCTAAAGAACTGCAACAGAAAGAGCACCCAGAAAGGCATTTGCTTCAGAATCTCTTGTACACAGAGTCCGTGAGTGTTCCGGCAGAGACAGCTAGTTAGAATGTGAAAGTCACGAGGCTGCTCTCTGGAGTGAGCAAATGAAAACCATGACTTAGCAAATTCTTCGCTCTTAACTCAGTACTGAGCTCATCCGGCTTTTCAAGTTCTCTGAGGATGTTTGATATATGACTTTAGGACAAAATGATAAAACTGGGCACTAAATCTGAGGAAAACAGCCGTGTGCAGTGGGCTCCCCCGCCCGGCATCATTTCAATCTTATCTAAAAGAAGCAAGGCTGAGTGTAATGTTTGATCTCCTCCAAGATTTTAATACCGATGTGGGCTATTTCTGACGACATATGTTTGTTCGCTCGCCTCTGAAACCACAGCTATGCTTTATGATTAGATGTGTTAATCTCATCAGAACATAAGTTTTTCTATAATTACTATTCATGAAACGATTCCTCTGATTTTAGCTTTTGAAAGTGTAAATTGACTATCTGAGTCTGTCGCTGGGTCTGTTCCGTCTCTGTTTAATCAGGGAAGGGGAGCCAGGCAAGCTGCGGGTTTCTGAGAACTGACATAGTTGGAGAGGATCCAGGTCATGGATTACCCATCTGGCTTTGTGAAACTGTGGCCGGCCACGTACGTGTCCTACATTCTCTCATTGCCTGGGTAAAGTAAGACAATAGCAAGCCCAGATCACTTTCTCCTCCTTCTAGGCAGCTAGATCACTTAGAAGCTTTTGAAGACAGCTGACCACACACTTCTAGCAATAAGAAAAGTTTGCGCTGAAAAAAATCCGAAGCTGACAATAATTGCCTCTATCAAGGACAAGTTTGTTTCACTGTTAAAGTGATGAGAAATATAAAACACAAGTGTTCAGGTAATTGTGACAATTCAACAATGAAACCTTAAGCTGCAAAGTTAAATACTCACTCTGCAGACTTGACTCAAAAGCCGCTAGAATGTTACCAATAGTCACCGTTCAAAGTACTAGGATCTAGACATGGTACCTAACCTCGCTAAATGGCCAGCATGTTTCTATTGCAAATAAAAATGACAAAGGTCCATATCAGACTGCTGAATAAAATGTTCCCTAATTAGAGCAGGGACCTCTGTCCAAGTTCAGGATCAGCACTCACAGCTATTAGCTGCCCATAAACGAATTTCTATCGCTGCAGTATGTGTGCGCGTCTGCGGTATGTGCATGTTAAGGCCACTATAAAACATCTAATATCCATAGTGACAGGCCCTTTTATTCATAAGAAAAGAATTAAACTTTGCAGAATGTGAAAGGGAAAGGGAAAGTTGCTTTAAAAAAAATAAAATAAAACATCACAGTATAGGTGAAACCCGTAGGGATCCAACAGAACTTGAAAGATGACTTTTAAGTATTCTTGATCTAGATGATCTAAAGGGATTGTGAGAATTAATGAACAGTGGGTTGCAGACTAGGTCAAAACAGAATTTCTCTACCCTATCACCCCAAAAGTTTTCAGCGTGGAAATACCCTTTTAACTCAATATACGGGGGCTTATTCGATCTCATATTTGCATTTCAAATAGTCATCCAAGTGCCATATTATTTATGGAAATCTATTAAAATTGCAGAATTAAAATCATCCACTTTTCTAAACACGTCAAAATTCAGTCTATTAAGTGTATCACTGGAAATAATTCCAAAGCAGGTTAATTGAGCCCCTGTATATTTTGTATAAAATTCAGTGTTGTACACTGGAACAAGTGACAAATCTCAGGGTTAAGACTCTCCACATGTCATTTTCTGAAGAGGAAAGAAMAGKCTTCACTGTCCACAATTAAAACATATAATAGTATATGCTAGAAATGCACACCAATGAATRTGCACTGATAGATTTCCTTACTTAGTTGTTATATGAAAGGAAGTTGCAATATCAGAAGAACATATATATGTTTGACAAAACAAATAAATGCAATGCTGAAATGGGTGTGCATGTGCACCTTTTTAGCAGCTAGTAACTTTTCCTAGATATAGAATATCAGGCAGCAAACATATTTGACAGTGTTTGACATTATTTTAGTCTCAGCTACACACCTCTATGAACAGACTGGCCATAGGCACTATTGAAACAACTGCATGTGGATATGTTCCAATAAAACTTTCTCTACAAATATAGGTAACACAACTGGATTTGGGCTTGGTAACACTATTGGCCAACTAATATTCTACATAATGCCAAAAGTACAGCTTGGAAACAATTTACGGATGAGAATACATCCTGTCTGTAGTATGTGCATATATGATAAACCAAGCATTTCAAACATTTACTCTGAAGACTAGAAACCTGTCATGCAGGTATTTCATGCTGAGTTTCACATTACAGTTCCGTGGACTATATCGAACAAGGGTCATTTAGTGGCCTAATACGGCAAAGTAAGACTCGGCTGGATGTATTTCACGGGACAATTTTATTATAGCCCCAGGGGATTGAGTTGAGTAGTTGCATGGATTTTCCCATTTCCATTTCCTGTATTTTATGATGTATTCAAAATGAATTAAGGCTATAGTTTATTACTTAATATTCCATATATTGTGGTTTAATGAACTGCTTCTAGTCAGAGTATTCTATTCCTTTCAAATTACAAAAACAAAAAATACATATTTAATTCTCTTACAGGAGAAATATTGCAAACACACAGACATAAAATCATCAAATTAAAAGTACTATAACTCATTTTTAGAATTGACATATTCCTTAAATGAGAAAATGTATTTGGCATTTCTAACTTAACTCAATTTTCCACATTCGCTATTTTTTATTCCTTCTAAATGTTAAGAATAAATTATTGTAGCTTTTATTTCAAAATAATAATCATGAATGGTGAAAGAAAGCTGAAAAACTTGCAATAAATAGCACAGTGTATTCGGTAAGCGTGGTGATAAAGTTGTGCTTTGCATTAAAAACGACCTTGTCTACATTCTTACAACTCAGCCCTCCCTGCTGAAAGTTTCTACTTAGAGTCTATATTTTAAATTACTATGTAATTTTAAGTTACAACTAGAAATGCTTAGTCCAGAGCAAGTCAACCATAAACCAATATAATAAACATAGCAAATACAGTCTGTAAAGTACGGTGATGAAACTTCTTGGAAGTTTCATAATGTCAATCTGTAATCCAATACACAAGAGAATGAAATTATTTGAAGCATTTTTGACCACAAGAAAAATGAAGAAAAATTGTTATTTTAAAGAAGTTGAGTAATAATCAAAATAATCTTCAGAAATCAAATAGTTCTATCTGCAACCCATTTACAAACAACTGAGTCGTTTTAGTTCTATATGAGTCTTTCCTGAAGACTGGGCAGTTCTGAATATTATAAGATGAAGACTCTGGGTCAGGATCTAATGTTTTACCATGCTCTGAGTAGCATATGAATGAAAAAAGTAAGTGTGTGTGTGTGTGTATTTGTGTATCTTTGTGTCTGTGACACACACATATTCTTATTCACAGCTATATAACAGACATTTTTCATATATTTTCATTTGTAAAATATTTTGACATAAATGGGTTTAGCCACACAATATAAAGAGAATTAATACCATAATTTAAGATTCGTGTGCCAATTGTTTTGAGCAAGTATGCCTGATAGTTTCTATTTAGAGTTTAGCTGCATTCTGTTCCTACTGACTGAATTTTCTTAAGTAATTGTCAATAATATAAGAAATTTATCTATGAATAACATATACTCCTCATTATTGTTTTTATTTTTGAATATCTGTAAAAATAACTGTTTCTCCAGTTAAAAGAAGCATATTAGATTTGTATCTAAATGGGGTTTCAGCATACAGTTACCACAATCATAATGCTAGTGTTTTTAACAGTGCTTTTGAATGAAGATGAAAAATACTTTTAATTTTTTCTCTTTAGATAGAGTATTTGTTTCTGAGTTTTACTTCTTAGAAAACCACACTTTGTAATCAAAATATGGTGAAAATATTTAAATAATTTTAAAAGGTGTAAACTATTTCTACTCTAAAAAGAAATGTACTTTTCAAAAGAATACCCAAGGTATTTCAAAAGAATATCCATGGTATGCACTCACTGATAAGTGGATATTAGCCTAGAATCTTGGAACATAAAAGACACAATCCACATACCTACTGATGTCCGACAAGAAGGAATGAGTGGACCCTGGTTCTGGAAAGGGACAATGCAGCAGTGTAGGGGAATACCAGAACAGGGAAGTGGGAAGGGGTGGAAGGGGGAACAGGGGAAGGGAAAAGGGCATGTGGGACCTTTGGGGGGCGGGGAACCAGAAAAAGGAAAATGAAATGTAAATAAAGAATATATCCAATAAAAAAATTTTTTAAAGGTGTAAACTATTTCTACTCTAAAAAGAAATATATTTCAAAATATATTTCATAAAATTGAAATAGAGACATAGTTTCTGGTGAACATCTGTTTTGTGACCTCCGAATACATCTAGAATTATCAATTAAATGTGAAAGGAGCATAAAAGGATGTAATTGTGGCCATCTCACACAAGATTCCTCTTCTCCAGTGATACACAGATGAGTTGAGGAGACTTGGGAAAATCAGTTAACTTAAGAGGAACCAATTACACATTGGCTGACTATTGTTTTTTCTCATGACTTGAATAGAATGATTTATTTTGTTGTTGCCTCTGTCTTAAGTGCATGGACAGTGACCTCTAAGTAAATTATAAAACTTTAGTCTTAATACAAGACATTGTTACTTAGGAAGCCAGTTATTTCCTATCATACAGGAACATATCTCTAGAGAGACATCATAAGAAAACAAATGAATAAAGAAAAACAAGAGGAGTGTATTTAAGGAAGCAAACAATTTGAGAAACAATTATCTGGACACTGATTATCTGGATTCATTACAAACATGTTATAAAATTTGATCCTATCCTATTGCAGAATGCATTTGGTTCAACTTCAAAAATTCCCATCATCTCTCACAGCCTCAGCAGTGTTTAGAAGTCCAAAATCTCTTTTGAGTCTCAAGGCAAAGGCTTAATTATGACTGCTTGGAAAATCAAAAAGCAAATTATATACTTCCAGCATTCAATGGCACAGACTATACATCATCATTCCAAGTATAAGCAATGCAGCTCTAGTAAGAAATGCTAGACCAAAGAAAGACTAGAATCCAACAGGACAAACTCCAAACCCAGTAGCTTTATATATGATGTCAAAGGGCCAAAATAGATATTGCATTCCAACATTGTTGATTGAAACAGCTAGAGACAATATGATATAATATTATCTGCAGTATTGAGTGATAATTATGGAAAGAATGAGTTTTACTATAATATGAGCTGCTGTTCTTCTAATAAGCTTTAGCTACATAGGAGTTCTTGGAAAGTCACTATAAAAGTATTCTATACTCATGTATTTACATACATCTACTAGCATCCATTATTAAAGTACTATAACACCATTGGATATTTTTAAAACCAGGTTATTTACATTTTCTTTTTTAGTTTGGAAGCACACTTTTATTCTAGGTGATTTGCCCACACAGTTGTTGCAAATCTAGAAATGAAGTATTCAGGGAAGATATTTCACAATCATTTGGAAAAGGTTTCAGTATCAAAAATGATAATAAAGGATATTTAGGATAGAAACATACTACAAAAATAGGGAAAATACAAACAGATGACTAGTATACATATTTTGTTTCAAATGGTTATTAAATTTGGTACATATGTACAACATGACAATAAGCTCTTTTTCAGTAGAAAAACACAGATTAGACTATGTTATAAGCTTGTAAACTGTGTATGAGTTCTTTTTATTATTATTATTTTTCAMATTGTTAAGTTGTTAGAGATAAATTTAGATGTGAATAGTAATAAGGACAATCATGAAGACTCTAAAACTCAAGTGCCATTCAAGAGCAGAATGAAAGTGAACTATGAGGCTTTTATAATAAAACTGGGTATTATAAACTCCATTCCTCGAGGAATAATTATAGGAAGGTTAATTCTAACAGTCCTATAACCCAAGTCCACGTTGCTATCAAGACATCCTGCTTTCTGCCTGTGAAGATGCTTGTCAACCGGTAAGGTGACAGCTTTGCCCCAAGCAAACTGGCAAGCATTTGTCTCTTCCTGGAGGCTCAAGAGGCAGCTGGAAAAGACTGAGAACAGAAGTTGTGCTCTCGGTGTGGGAAAGGCTTGAATTCAAACTCGGTTAACACTGAAATGATTTAAATAGACAGAACACATCCTTTTGTTATTATCCCACTTCCTCTTGATGATGGCATTCTCTGGGTATGTAAATCGAGATGACAAAGCCACCATTGTTCCCGTGTGGCGTCTCCAATATGTTTGTCATTTATTACATGTAGCACAACTGCCACAGCCCACTTATGGTAAAGTGATACTCTCCACTTCATTAAGGGTTAGGGTACAGAGAGGCGAGAGGTTGCTTATCATGAGCAGCAGTGGTGCTGTACGCCATGGTTTCCAATAAGACAGCAAAAAGTGTTCTCAAAATCCCTTTGCTTTTCTGATCCATGTAGAGTTCAAAGCATGAGCCAACTGACCTTCACCCACTGGGATGGTACTATGTGAGCCGTCTTAATGTTAAAAATTACCAATTTTATGAAATTCAGATATAAGACACCACATTAAATTCTAAATAGGATCCTCATTTCATGAGTGGACAATTCAAACATTATAGCTTAAAAGTGACTGCAGGAAATACATGGTCTGTAATCTGTGGGTGACCAGTCCCTGCTGAGAAGTACCATCCCACTCAGGGTGCTAACTCAATCACTAGATCAACGGTACCCCACATACTTGGCCTGCATCAGAAGACCAGAAAGAATGAACTCAAGTATGGGACTCACAAGAGAATTTAAATACTCATGAAATATGTTAGTAACTGTAGCAAGGTTTTGATATTTTTGAATTTTGACTAGATGTTGCTAAGCTGTGTAATGTATCATCATACTGATACTGCCAGATCTGGGGGCCTGGGGGAAGACAAAAAATGTTAAGGAAAGAGATGCTCACGGCCACCCATGCCACCCATTCTGTGTTTCACTTTCTAAGAATAAAAAACATAGAGATTACTGGTAGTATTGTCTTATTTCCGGACATGGGAAGGTCTGTAAAATGGTCTTACCTGGGATTTCAACAAAATGATACTACCAGGAATGGAACCTTCAGAAGAGTTCAACTGAGTTAATGGAGCCACAGCACCATCATGTATGAAAGAAGTAAGCTCCATGAAAAGAAGTATGTTGAAGTATGTATGTATGTATGTATGTATGTATGTATGTATGTATGTATGTATACATGCACAGAGAGAGATGCACAGACACACTGACAGACACACAAACACACCCATATACATACATTGACATCCTCAGGAAATGTCTTGAAAAGTCAGTAAACCAGGGTTAAGAATCTGCCCAATAAAAAGGAACCTTCACCACACTTGAAGCTGTCAAAGTCACAAGTGTAAACTGAAGATTCGTTTGTTAATACTCAGAGAACAGATACAGTTTAAAATGGAATTATATTGTGGTAATTAGCAAATAAACAGAAAAGGAAGTTAAGTTAATAAACCATCCAGATTTATTTCTTATTAATAAAACAAATGACTCGGAGTAAAAGAATATGGAAACAACATGCTGATGGCAGCTGTTTTGGAGGAAAAAAAACTGTGCGTTCACACCTCTTTTCTAAGGCATTTTTATTTGTTTCTGTGTAATTTCAGTCTGACACAATGGATATTCCAAAGAGTATTCATTACTTGCCATTTTTACTTCTAGTGATCGGAACAACCATGAAAACATTTCTCAGGAGATTTATCCTGGATGAGACTTGTGAACTTTTGCATGAAAACTTGGAATTTAGTGTGTTTCTGGGCCTGGCAAGCAGGAACTGTGTACCTCTTGTAAAAATAAGTTTTAAAGAATAGGTGACCAATAGCCCCTGAAATTAATAACCTCAAAGTCTAGAAGGAAAGACTAGTAGTCATTTAAATAGTGGACATTAACTATTTAAATTCATAATGTAATTTTGTTTATTCACCGATTATGCTTTTGCCCTCATTCAATTAGAATTCTGTCTTGGAGTGCACCAGTGTTGTGTTTGTGCGCACTGCTATGCTCTGGAATGGGAGTCATATCCTTTTAATTATTCCCCCAAAACCAATGTTTTGCACATGCAAAGCAAATTTTATTTAATATCTTATTGCAAGTAGTTTGAAAATGAAATTACAGGAATCATTAGGTACCCAACTCCACGATCAAGTTCTTCATGATTATTTACTCTCGCTTCTAGATGCTCTCTTTTTCCTTCCGGTTTCACTGCAGATACTTGGTCACTGATGGATAACGGTGTGAAAACTTCTGAGAGACAATTTGTGACTTTCAGTTAGGAGCCTCATGAACTCCATAAGTTGGTCCTTACATTAGGTCTGGTAATGATCCTGAACATTTTCTACTGTGACTATAAGACAGTTTTTGTAATATTCTGCACTTCGCAAAACGCTTTTAAAATGATAGAAAGCTATCCTCCACATAAAAGATACATAGGGAAAATATTCGATGAATAATTTCTTCTATTATTTAATTCTGTTAACTTTATAAACATCTTTGCTGTCAACAAAAGAGGATTTGGGGGTTTTGTTTGGTTTGTTTCATTTTGGGTATTTGTTGGTTTTTTTTTTTCTTTTGTTTTTGTTACTTCAGCTTTATCGCATCTTGTAAATTAATTAACAAAGGTCCTTATGTGTACCTTAAAGTCTCTAGATAGCTATTCCATTTCTAATTATCTTCCTGTTTCTATTTATTTTTATTCTTATCTCTTTCAGGAGCTTCCTCCTAATTCATATGCTTTACATGATTGTATAGAAATTCACTGTGTCACAAGCATGATGACTCATGCTTGAAATTTTAGCCCAGAAGCAGAATATTAGTTTTCAGGGCACTACCCTACATAATAGTACAGTGTGTTAAAAAAATAAGTGTAAAATAAATGTGACACTCCTTATATAAGTTACTGTAAAAGAGCAGCATATATTATGTGTGGCAGCCTCAGTTCATCCTATGTGCCTTAATTCGCTTTCTGTTGTGATAAAATGCTGACCAAAAGCATTTTGGGGGAGGAAACAGTTTATTTGGATTATAGGTTTCAGTCCTTCATTAAAGGAAGCCATGGCAGAAATGTAAGGTAATAACTCAGAGGTGAAAACTGAAGCAGAGGCCAAAGAGGAATGCTGCTTACAGCTTGCAGATAGACTCAGGATCAGATATTTTTCTATACTGCCCAGGACCACCTGGAATAAGATGGCACCACCCACAGAGGGCTGGAACCTCTACATTTATTAGCAGCTAAGAAAATGTCTCACAACTGTGTTCATAGGCCAATACGATTTAGGCAATTGATCACTCGAATTTCCATCTGCCAGGTGACTCAGGGATATGTTGGCAGTTGAAGCTAATGAAAACAAGAAGTGTTGACAATTCTTTCCCACATTTTTACTTATCTCTGCTCTTGTGTTCTGAAACGCTTAATTATTAATAGGTAATGGGTGTGATTGTGTCTACCAGATTGATTGGGACATGATGTGGTAACACTTAGCCTCTTACACTCAGTGACTTAAATATCTGAAAAGAAACAAAATTTGGCTGAGTTCTGCTTCCCTCCATGATCATTTGGGCATCATGGCTGGCTTCCTCTAGGGAATACATAGAGAGGAACTTAGAACATTTGCTATTACATGTCCCATGACGCCCACATTAATACCTGTGACGCCCACCGTAATACCTGTCAATCGGAGTCACAGTATCACACCTAGGTAAAGAAAGCTGAATGTGATGGATCATACAGAACAGAACAAAATATGGACAGAGGAGCAAGAAGAACTAAGTAGAATACAATTGGTTGCAGGTTTTGCTTGCCACTACACTGTGGGTAAAGCAAAAAACAAAACAAGTTACAGTACAAATAATGATGCTGAGATTGCTGGACCATTTTGGTAGTCACAGGGACAACAGTTAACTCATTGCAGATACTGAAATACTCACTGAGGTCTCGTGTGCACTCCAATGCATAGTACAGTTCTGCCTCTCAATGCAGGATGGTTGCAATATTTGAACTGTACATAGCTTCCTTGTGTTTGCCTGCCCATTTACATGTTATGAACTTTGACTACATTAATTGCACCTGCCACTTTCTATAAATAAATACTAGTAGCAAATAAAACTAGTGTTCAATACTGCTTTGTATTTCTCAAGGTATGCCTTGTCAGTAAACAGGTTACAGTCTTTATGGCCAGTTTTCATTGAACTTGGTTAGTGTCAGTGTAATCACCATGACGTGATTAAATTGATCATAATCAGGAAATTGCCATAGCTGCCGTGTGCTGGCATTACASTGTAGTCATTTGTTTGTTTGTGGGTTATACATGTCTGAGTCATCTTTAAAGTCATTTCCACATATTCAGAGATGCTTCTAGATTCAACCAATTAGAATGGTTCTAGGGATGATGTTAAAATACTAGGCAGGCTCTGTGGCAAAATGGACACAGCACATTGAGATCTAAATGGAATATAGTAGAAAATATTAGGGATACATCCTGGAAAACAGTATTCAATTTCTTAGTGCAGTTCTCTGACCATATTATGGTAGTAAATTTATGCAGCAATAGATTAGGGAATAGATTAGAGGGTGCATGGGCCCTCTTCAAATTTATGGTGGTATGATCCACACCAATCTGTGTGGACAAACATTTCCCTACATAACACAAAAGCTGAGTATTGGAAAGCAAATTGCTATAGAAATTATAAATGATTTGTTAAAAAAATACATCTATTTCTTTGGCTTCATTTATTAGCTCTTTCATAGTATATTTAGGTATCATGAAAAAACGTTTCTTCCAGTAATTACCACTTATTCCAAAAATTTGGTGGCTTCTTGAATGTTCATGACTTCAGAAGCAACTTTTTTTTTTAAAAATTGTTTTCTTTGGTCAGTTCACTGTTTCAGTTATATTGGGTATGTATTTTTATTTTTCTTATATAACTATTATTTTGAATTTTACTGCTCCTCTAAATGCATTATAATCTTCTTATATGTCAAAATGAAATTATACTCATTTACACATTAGATAGATGATAGATAGATAGATAGATAGAGATAGATGGATAGATAGATACATGCATGCATACATACATGCATACATACACACATATATATAAAAACAAAAATTGTATATAGATATCATTATATAAGCATTTATAAAGATCACTATAATATTCCTTCCTCTCAGCAAAATTCTTATCATAGCTCTACATTCTTTAGTTTCTTCTTTCATAATTTCTAAGACACTAGGATTTGCTTTGAAGCCTTGCCTCATTTGACTTCAGTATTTCCATTAGCAAATGTATTCTCATACATTTGTTTCATGTTGTTTCTTACTTGAAGCATCAACATATGTTGCTTTTATAACTCATTGCATAGCCAGTACTAGCTTTGTTACAAGAACCGTTACTCATCATTTTACATTATGATTTCCAGTGATGTTAGGACAAACTTCTTTGATTAAACAGAAAGAAGCTATAAGTAACTAAATCTTTTTATGACATCCTTTAGGTGCTCAACGGAAATCAGGTTGAATTGCCTTCCTGCTTTTCTTCCTTCCTTCCTTCCTTCCTTCCTTCCTTCCTTCCTTCCTTCCTTTCTTTCTTTCTTTCTTTCTTTTACTCTTTTATTTCTGTTTTCTTGTTTGCTCTCACTTCTCTCTTTTATGTTTGTTGATTTTATCCTTTTATTGTCTTGGTTTATTACTGATTTTTTTTCAAACCTTCTCATCCAGTTGGTGGAACAAAGTAATAATTGCATTACGTTTTCTTCTTTGACTGAGATTTCACTGTTTAGAAATAAGATGACTCATAGGAGAAAGCAAAATTCAAGTCAGCACATTATTTGAATGTTCACATAAGGTGACTGGCATAGGAAAATTCCTGAGGTGGGCTCTAGTTGTTTTGCCAAACATGTGTGTAGGTTTAATGAGGAGGACAGGCAAACCTAATGTACTTCATGCATGACTCCTAAAGACTAATGTGGAATATTTAACAAAGGAGGTTGATGGAACAAGTTTTAAAGAACTACAGGAAATAAATAATTTCACTTACAAAATATTAGAGTCAATGTCTGCAATGCAATGTAACTAAGAAAAATGTCACTGGTATAAAATAAATAAGTTTCAGGAGTACACACTCACACACACACACACACACACACACACACACACACATCAATTATAGAATATGCTCTTTCACTATATTCTAAATCCCAAGCTTTCTAAGGTAGCTGAGTAAAGCAATTCTTTGTTACCGAGGAACAGAGCACTGCATGAGGATGTGAGGTGACTGTTCTGTGTCTGCATTGAGATTCCCCATGACAGTTGTTAGGGGGAGTCTCCTTAGCTCAATACTGCTAGGAGTGAGACTGAGCCAAGTTCTGGCTAGCACATTCATTGTGTAATTAGGTACCTAACTAAGGAAGGGACCACCAAGAGGGATCATTGTGTGCTATTGCAAAGGAATCTTTAGAAAAGAAACAAAGAACCAATGGATTCTATTGAAAATCAAAGGTAGAACTAAATTATGCAAATATTCAATAGCTAGAAAAAGTACCAAAAAAGTACTTGCTTGCCTTTCTCTTTAAGATAACTGATCTTTTGTGGCTGAAATATGGAAAATCCTATTATTCTACTTTGAAGGAAGACAAAAGTTTCTGAGAATTACTAGAAATAAGAAAGTAACATCTCAGTTAAAATAAAATTTCAGATTCCTTTTTTCTAAACTGAGGCACGTGTTTGAATTGAATGTTTCATTTTTTTTAATCTGCTTGTATCTAGTTCTTTCTGACAAGCTATGAGCCATGAAAATGATCATTATTCAAAAGGATTTAATGTATGACATGTTATTTCTGGATTTTTTTCATTTAATGTATATAGTAATCCCAAAAGGTATGCTTTATTGTGCCTATTAGCAGATAAATAAGTTCATGAGCTTAGCTGTGCTTGACTTCACAGAGTGCCCTGAGATACAACTAATATTCTACCAGGGATTTGTACTGTCACAGCCGAGTTCTTAGTCATTCTTCCATGTGCCTCAAAGGTAGAATTTATCGTTTGTTGATGAAAAGTAAGGTAGAAAAAACATCTGTAGCTTAGCGTAGAACTGACAAAAAGCCTAGACACTTAAACACAGTGTGGAAAGTTTGGTCAATCTTCACACTAAGACCAGACAAGTTGCTTATTATTTGATACCAGAACACATTAGAATTTGATTATTAAATATACCTACACCTCTAAAACTGATAGCTTTCTTTTTTTAATTTTCTATATTCTTTGTTTACATTCCAAATGATTTCCCCTTTCCCGGTCCCCCCCCCCTCACAAAGTCCCATAAGTCCTTTTCCCTCTGCCAGTTCCCCAATCAACCTCCTCCCACTCCTCTGTCCTGGAAATCCCCTACAATGCTGCATCAAGTCTTTCCAGGACCTGGGCCCTCTCCTTCCTTCTTCTTGGGAATGATTTGATATGTGGGTTGTGTTTTGGGTATTCTGATCTTCTTGGCTAATATCCACTTATCAGTGACTGCATTCCATATGTGTTCTTTTGTGAATGAATTACCTCACTTACTATGACATTTTCAGTTCCAACCATTTGCCTGAGAATTTCATGAATTCATTGTTTTTAATTGCTGAGTAGTATTCCATTGTGTAAATATACCACATTTTCTGTATCCATGAGGATGATCTGGCTGTGACATCTAATCTGATCAATGGCGACCCATTGATCGCCAGGGTTGATTCAGCTGATCTAGCTGGCTAGGCAAGGTGTTCCCTTCCTCCCTCACCGCTCCATGTGCAACCCTCCTGAAGCTGCGTGCTTGCTTGGTTGAAGAGGAAGACCTTCCTCAAATAGAGGAGGACCAGGTATATGAGTAGCTGTGCTCCCCTGCTAGAACCTCCAAACTGATAGCTTTCTTATGTCCCTCTAACTATATAAATATTTCCTAGTGTTTTTGTAAAGGTCAAGATATTATTTTAAA
Organism: Apodemus speciosus; assembly: GCA_002335545.1. Taxonomy (NCBI): domain Eukaryota; kingdom Metazoa; phylum Chordata; class Mammalia; order Rodentia; family Muridae; genus Apodemus; species Apodemus speciosus. The sequence continues at coordinate 39,418 of BDUI01003831.1, forward strand.
TAAATTTGTCCTGGAAAGTTTCCTATGGAAATTAGTAATAAGAAAGTCTGGAATATGCAGACATACCATTATTAATAAAATTAAATTTTATTTAGCTAAAATAAGTATTTAATAAATGCACTGATAACATTAAAATGAGAAGAATTCTTGGACAATGTGTTTCTTCTGTTTTAGTTGCACAGGTACTTACTCTCATAATTTACAGACCTATATGTCTTAAATTATGATTAGTCTCAAATTCATGGGCTAGCTGAATGTTTAAGGAGTTATTACTTAATGACATTCCAAGATAAGTGCAACTCCCTCAGAGAACGTGGGAGTAGTTGTCACATGTAATCACTGCACCATATGTAACCATTTGTATGCTGATGTCCAAAAGACGCTTAAAAATCTTTCACAGAAACATCCATAAAGTGATGCATTGGTCTTGATACATATACTTTTCAATTACACTCTACAGTGTTTCTGTAATGCTGAATTTAATCCAGCTGTAGAACATTTGCTATGCAATATCACCTAAGCATCTTTTCTAGGCAAGTAAAAAGCAAAGTGAATGCACGCTTTTTCTCAACAGGGAATTTCAAGCATATTTTTTCTGCTACTGAGAAGAGATTTAAAAAAGAAACTCCAATTTAATGTATCAACTCTCTAGTACTAATCTGTAGTGAAAATGGAATTCTGAAATAAGATAGCACTGTCTTCAGGAATATTCTATTGCAGCCTTAAAGTACCCTGTGTTCTTTCATTGTAAAACAAAGTTATATACTCAATTATTTATCAACCAACAGCATTTTGACTCAGGAACAATAGAAGAAAAAGGAAGATGATTTTGCTCCTTAGGAGTATCATTGCTTAAGCACTTTCTACAGTTAAAGACACAAATAAAAAGCAACACTTACCTCCTAGTATTCTTATGGAGAGTTCTTGTTACAGTTTCACAGAAGACAAAATCAAGAGTTAGAGTTCTGAAGGAACAATGTTGTCCAGCCTATGTTCCCACAATAAGTTCCAACCTGTTTAATTCACCATCAAAGCCAAATAAGAACTTTCCATACATTATTCTACATGTTCATCCCATGAGTATTTATTATTCAGCTTAGCATAGTATTTTTAAAAGGCTAGATTAAAATGTTGTAAGAAAACATTTCGAACTGCTTTCTTCTATGATTTCAAATGAAGTCGTAAGAGGCAAAATATTTTGGAAATCCCTTTTCATATTTTACTATTGAATTGCTGGTGAGAGTGTAGACGTGCACAGTCACTATGGAAATAAGCATGGGGGTTCCTCTGGAAGCTGGGTATAGGTAAGTCTCACGATATAGCTATAGATATATCACTTAAAGGAACTTTTCATCTTAGTACAGCAATACTTACTTATCCATGTTCATTGCTGCTCTATTATAATAGCCAGAAATCAGTAACAGCCTAGATGCCCATCAACTGATAACTGATAATGAATATGTGGTACATTTACATATGAAATGTTACTCGTTTGTTTAAAACTTGAGATTATAAATTTCACAGGTACATAGGTATAGGGAGAAAAATTTAACTATGGCAAACCAAACCCCCACAGACTAATATTCCATATTTTTCTCTTATATGTAGATATAAGGATATAAGCCTCCAATACATGGCATACAATCCATATACCCACATAGGTTAGGTAAATTTATGAAAATATAAATTCTACATCATAATGAAGTTGAGCCCATGACAGTTCAAACATCAGTTCTTGGTATAAACCATCAGAATTTGCTCATTCATAAAAGGAAGGTGCCTAAAACTGACTTGCTATATACAGCGAGGTAACACGGTCTTCTACAGTTGACATGGACTGAATAATGTGTTAGAAATCTCAAGTTCTTTGTGTAATCTACTTACTTTGATCCTAAGGTGAAACAGGCTAGAAAATGAGAATATGAAAAGCAAGATCAAGAGGCCGCCATCTTGCCTGAGGTCAGAGCAGCAGGCGGTCTCCGACCTGCGCGCAGACACCAACTCGCTCAGGGTCTGGACACTCTGGGCCCAGGACCGTGACCCAGGCAGCCACCTTGCATCTGTCAGAACGGCGGGTGGCACCTGCTCAGCTGCCAACTTGCCCAGAGATCTGTGCAACCTGTGCTGGGATCCCCAGGCAGGACAGCCACCTTACCTCAGGGCACCACAGTCTACTAACAGCAGAGACCAGGTACAGGGACAGAGGCCAGGACCAATGGCAGCTGCCCTGTCAGGCTCTTGCCTGCACCCAGAGAGGAGGGAACCTGGTGGGGGCCTCTATGGGCCAGCCTGTCTGGCGTACAGCAGAGGCCGCCATCTTGCCTCA
>BDUI01003831.1:61548-75312 GCA_002335545.1 Apodemus speciosus
AAAAAAAAAAAAAACAAAGAACCAAAAAAGAAAAATATTGATCTAGTAAGTATGTCTGATTCCATCTTCTATTTTGGAGTCTAAATGAGGAAAAGTTATAGAAATAATTTTTGACTTGGTTGTAATGAGAAATGTACCTTACTTCATTAACCAATAAAATAATAACATTCTCAGTGTTGAGACCCATTTAAATTTCATATTTTTGCTTCTCATTTTTAAGAAATTTTAAATTGGTGTCTCCTATGACTTATTCAAGAAAATGTAAGAGGAGTATTTGTTATAATGGCCACAGCATTCAGAAATCCTGAATTCCTCTTTCCAAGGAGGAAAYACATCTATATTACATATTTGATTTCTTGACCTCTTCAAAAGTCACAGCATGGGATGATTACGAGTTAATAATGGCTTTAATTATTAATCCAGCTTCAATTTTGAAGGAAACGAAAGTTCAAGGGCAGTTTAGAAAGTTGACGTTTTTAATAGACATTTTTTGTGTTCTTCTGCCTTCTGCACTTATGAGAGGATAATTGCAAGCTGATGATTTAATATGAAAAATAGATTTACACATGTTGACTTAATTTCACATTCTTATTACTGAGAAGCCACATCAATCTTCCTTTAGCAAGAGGGAATTATATCCTAGGAAATCAAATTTGTTGTGAGACACAGTAAATAGAATTAAGTATATTGTTAAGTACTCGCTCTTTGAAGCTTGGAGGGTGATGCCACCCTGCAGATCACTCTAGCTGGATGAAGCACATACTGAAGGATGGCTTTCTAACAATTAAGAAATTAGCACTGACAATTATGTGTCATCTCTTCTCTGCAGCTAACAGCATGATTAGTTTATGCCTAATTAAGGACTTAAATCTGCAAAGAATGTCTGGCTTCTGCTTTCCAGTGAATTCCTGTAGGCTACTTTCTAAGCCTCCTCTGGTAAACTAGAAGGGAACTAAATTTTAACAGGGACCAGTCTGAAAGTAGTGTTTGCTAGTTCACATTTCAAGCACATTTGTAATTTTTCTGTCTTTTTAAAAATTTTGTCATTTTAACTCATGCAAAGGAAGAAAAGGGAGCAAGAAAAAGGACAGCACAAATATGTTGAGGGTCTTCCTTTACCTTCATATAGGCTTTTCCTTGTTTTTCCGAATGACCACTACCCCTTAAGTGGCCATAATTAAACTTGGACATAATTGAAGTATGTTAATGATTCTTCAAATCATGACAAAACATGACTCCAGGAACGTCATCGCAGAAAAAGTAATGAAAGCTATAAATTAATGCCATGTAAATTAATTATATCATGGATACAATATAATATATTCATGTTCTCACTATGCCTATACATTTGTAATAATGTATACATATATGGACTGTATCAAAATAGTATCTTCATTTTCCAACTGAGGAAACTGTAAACTGGACCTTTCAGTATTTATTAATTTTCTGTAATTCAGTTAATAAAAAGGCTGATACACAAAATATAAAGAAACCAGGGGAAACTAATATAAAGGAAAGGTCAAAAGAGTGCAAATACAACTCCTAATTTGGAGTTGTCTTCATGATTAGTTATGCCCTTTCAAAGCTAAATTAACCCGAAAAGAATGTCTTCTTCTGAAATAGAAAACAAATGCTTCTAAACGTTTATCAAAACTATGACAAAGATTCTTAATGCAACTTTTGTTTTTCTTTTGACATTTTTTTTGAATGACAAATTTATAAAATACAGCTGAGGGGAAAGCTGTTTGCTCTGAAGGGGCAAAATGAGGAACATTTATGGTATCATTATGGTGAAAGAAAGAAACAAGAAACCGGAGTCTTACAACCTAAGAAGCTTCAGTGTCTATGTCAGAAACCACAAGCCATTTTTCATATTTGGTTAAAACTAGTTTTATCTAGTTTTCCAAAGTGGAAATGAACAAATTTAAAGAAATAAAGAGACAAAAAAATAGAAGAAACAAAAAAAAAAAAGAAATTATGCTTCTTCAATTAGAGAGAGCAAAATTGACCTCAGACATCCCCCACCCTGCCTTCACTAAGAATCATGCATTTGGTTCCAGTGAGCATGCATCAGATTCTCCAGGCACACCACGAGCTTTCTAAGCCTGAAAGCATTTTGTTCCTTTTTATCTTTGAACATGGCAAACTAATGTGAACCAGGACAAAACCTGAAGACATACTTACGACTTCCAGTTACACAAATAGCTTCAAACACTTGTCAAAATTTTTTGAAAGCTTGTCAGCATCGCTGATGACAACTGATGAGAAGTTTCAATTTACCTCGGAATTCTAGTACACTTATTATGTTGGAGAAATAGTATTAGAAATCATTTTGATACTTTTGAAGACTGATGTACTGAAGCACAGTAGGTGTGTACGCATGTGTGCGTGAATATCTTTATGCAGTATGGTGATTCAGAGTCCTTTAGACACAAGTGCTCATCAGGTGTTATCATTGGCCAAGATTTGACTCCGAGACAGCTGAAGATAAAGATGAGAAACAAAGCAAAACATATCAAAGGTCCCACACAATATAGGTAAACACCTAACTACTGAGGTATACCTCCTTCACCAAACAAACACACATAAAAATTAATTTGTTCAATTATGTACGTGTTTTAAAAGTAATGTCTCTATAATTAAGAGGACTCATTGTTCTATCGTAACAACCAGAGTACAGATCACAGTAATCTACACTGGGAGGTTCACAAACACCAGGAACTTCAGCTTCAAGGAATCCAATACCCTCTCTTGGTCTCTTATTATTATTATGCACCTGCATAAATACTCACAAGCACACATAGATGATAGAGATAGATAGATAGATAGATAGATAGATAGATAGATAGATAGATAGATAGATAGATAGATAGATAGATAGAGTCAAATAGAGGGACAAAAAATAGTTTCTTCCCAAATAAGAATGGATATATGGGCAGGGAATTTAACCTGAAACTATCTATATACTCTCACACCTTAGTTCTGTTACTTTGAAGTAGAATTTTAACCTAAAATCTGTATTCATCTTTATAAAATCACTTTTATATATGCAGAAAACAAATTTCAGTGACATTTTGATTTCAGTCTCCAATGATGTCCTGCCAAGGAAAAAAAGAAGGATTTTTTTGTTCCAACTTCATATATGTAATAGATAAAATACAATGCTTATTCTATTACCATTTAAAATTACTTGTTTGACAATGACACTACTGCAAAGAAAAACCTAATTTTCTGGTGTCCATTTTAAAGTATTCACAGGTCAATTTCTGCTTTATACTGGTAACCATAAGATAAATGAATTCTCCTATCTAGGAAGCAGATGAAAAAGCAGATGAAAAATATCATATATCAACTATTCCTACTTACCAGTTATATGCTGGAAAATATTTCTACAATCTTTTGTCATTTTTATAACTTCTTCAGAAAGCATCTTTTGTTTTAATACCAGTATTACAAAGCTTATCTTTGTGCCCCACAAGGTCTGTAATTCTAACCTACCTTTTCCCCCCATACACAATACCTATAATTCCTTCAAGTTATAAAGGAGAGGTCAGGGAAACAACGGTTTATTTTTTTTTTTACTGGGGGCTTTTTTCCTGTTAAACCATCCCATAGAATTGAATCTGCCCCTTAGGTTAAAACAGAACTCTATGAATAAATATTTTACAGTAAAGTTTTGAAATGCAAATGGTCACTGGAATTCTTATTTGTATTTTAATGCAAATAGACTGTTTTATGTCATGATACTGCTGAGAGAGAGGATGGAATGACTAAAGAAAGAAAGGATGCYGATTCTGGGAATGCTGAATTAAAACGCACTATAAATAACTACCTTTGTTAGCAGTTTTAATGTTATCCTTTGATCTACCTCTTTTCAGGCTTATTCAGAAAGTCCATTGCAGGCATCCAAGCAGAAGGGCATTTAATGACAAGCATCTATCCTATGGCAGTATTCAATATTTATTTGATTTAAGAGCATTATCCAGTGAACACAACTACTTTATAATGGGTGAATCAATGATTTATGTTGAGCCAAAATATTCATCAATTAATAATAAAGAATACTGTCTGCTTTTGCAAAAACAAAGTGAACAACAGATAAACACATGCACACAAACCATCAAAATATCATCTCCTCATTTGTCTCTGACAGTAGACAAATTATACCGAGACACTAAGTAGAGATATTAAAGCTTAATGAGAATTACATATCAGTAAAATATGAAACTAGTTCTTCCCTGAACTACTGATCTTTTTGAGCAATTGGAAATGATATATACTTCTTCAAACTTTATTCTAAGTAAAATTAAAATTAACAAAAATGTGACTAACATTTTTCTCTAACAGCTATTGTGTATAACAAAAGATAGTAACTGAGGCAGGAGAGAAAGTTTTTCTTTAGTTACATTAACAAAAATTGCAAACAAATTATCTGTCTTATGTTTAGCAGAAATGACTGGGAAAATAATATATATATATATATATATATATAATCTATAGCATTCAATTGCTACTAATTAATTAATGCTTTTAATAGAGCAAGCAGTATTTATTAAAGCTATATCCTATGACTTGGCATTATATAACTTCAACATTTGCCTATCTTGTTTAGTTCCATGAGCAGATTCTGGGTTTAGAGTTGTAATTATTTTGCGTTGGATCATAAAATGAATCCCCCACTTCTGGAGTATCTAGCAATGTGTTTAACATAAACAAACAGAAGCAATGACAACACATCTCAGGGTCTACTAACTATCCTGCTCTGAAATGCCCAACTGACATCAAAGTGCAAGGTTTGTTGTTAGATTTGGCTGTGTATAGATATGGGTAAACCAAATGCATGTTGCCTTCTACATTATTATTGAGATAAGACATGAATTCCCAACAAATCATCATAATCCTTTATAGAAAATCTGGGAGGAAAAGACATTGTTGGTATTAATATTGGTAAGGGGACATTCATTTTTTCTTTTATTGAAAATAGATAATTCTTCCCCATATAATAGATGCTAAGTATAGTATCCCCTCCCTCTGCACCTCCTACTTCTACCCCACTTACCCTCTCAGCTGGATTCACATCCCATCTGTCTCTCATCAGAAAACAGCCAAGCTTCAAATAATAAAGATAAAATGAAATAAGTAAAATAAAGGCAAAAGAAACACATCATAAGAAGACAAAGCTAACAAATAGAAAGAAGAGAGCCAAAGAAAAGACACAAGAAACAGATACAAACAGAAATCCACTCCTTCGCATAGTCAAGAATTCCATAAAACACAAAACCAGAAGACATCATATCTACACAAAGGACCTACAGGGTAAAAAGACAGAGAAAGTAAAAGTAAAAATAAAATAAAATAAAATAAAATAAAATAAAATAAAATAAAATAAAATAATAAAATAAAATAAAATAAAATAAAATGAAAACATTAAGTTAAAATCAAAAACTTGACACAACATTATAAGAGAAGAATCCCGCAAAAAAATACCATTGAGTTCATGTTTTTTGTTGTTAGCCTGGACTTGTGGCCAACCCTGGAGAGTAGTGTGTTTCCCTAGAGAGACTTTGTTGAAGAAAACTAAATTTTCATTTGCAAGTGGTTGCCAATGGGAGAAAGCTTCTGGGGTAAGGATGGAGCACGTGTCCATTTCTCCTTTCAGCTCTAGGACCCCGTCTGATCTATGTACATCACATACATGCTGCCTCAGTCTCTGTCATTCCATATGTGCTTTGTCCTTATTGTGTGTAGTTTCTTTGGGATCCTATATCCCTTCCAGATCCCATATTYTTTCCATTCCTCCTCTATGCGGGGTCCTAAATCTTGAGGGGAGGGATTTACTCTACATAACTGATTTAGGGCTGAATGTTCTAATATCTCTCACTCTCTGCACATTGTCTGGCTCTGGGTCTCTGTATTTCTTCCATCTGCTGCAGAATGAAGCTTCTCTGCTGATGTAAGGTACTGATATATACATTTAGCAGAATGTCATTATGAGTCACTGTATTTCCACATTCCTTTAGTTAAAAAGTAGTATTTGATTTTACCCTGAACTGCTAGGCTATTTCTCCACTTCTATTTATATTTTTCTAAGCATACTCTTGCTTTTATTTTATATGGTTTAATTTGATAGATTACCAAATGCTAATTTATTTGGTTATATACTGAAATATTTTTTATTTCACTTTAGATGATTGTATATGATGTTATATGCATTAAACTAAGTTCTTTCTATTAGATTATCAGAAATTTTTCTGTATTATGATCCCAGTAATTACACTATCATCAATAACTAAACACAAGAATCATTTCTATTGACTATAAGTTTTATCAAATCATGTTTTAATATTTTTTTCAAATTAATCAAAGGCTTAATGCAACTAGTTCACATGAAGATAAAATAAAGGCAATCTGTGAGGAAAATTAACACATCTAACTAATAAATTCAATGAAAAAATAAAACAAAGTAATGAAGGAAGGACAGCCTTGAAAATGGCAAATTTTAGTATGGAGCCTTAGTGCTTGAAGGAGAGGTTGGACTGCCTTTAATAGAATCTCCAGAAAGACAAACAGCGCCATGCCATGTTAGTTTCTAATGATTTTATCATATTCCAGTCTAACAGACATAGGGAAGAAAAATAGAATTGTCTTCAGATAGTAATGGCTACTCCCATATCAACACAGTTCACAAGGAGGTCTGTGTTTGGAGACAGAGAGATCTTGGAATGTGAAGGAAGGACAAGAAGACCTGTGACAGGTGGGCAAACACGAGGAGAGTTATAAAGAGGGCAGAAAAAATGAGAGAGGAAATCTGAAGTGGCTCGCACCTGCTTAGAAGAGCAGAAGTAAACCTTCTGAGAGTCACACTTTTGTGGATACTTACAGACATCTTCAAAGGCAGTGTACATTGCTTCTCCCAAGCACACCAATCCTTTTGGATTTGAAAGAAAAACATATTTACCTTTTAGGGAAGTCCTCTTATAGAACTGCTAATCTCTTGGTAATATAAGTCTCATGGATCCAAGTAGAAAAAAAATTGCTTCTTGGTCCGCTGAAAAGTAATGGAAAGATGAGCAAAATTTTATTTTAAATAAAATTTACAAATGTACTTTATTTTAAATAAAATTTACAAATGTTAATGATGTATGTTTACATAGAGTTTAATGTCGTTTGTTATGCAAATATAAAATGGGACAAAACCATTGTCAAAGTATTGTCGAAGACTGGCTCCCTTCAAGGCTAGCCAGGATGATGCGCATGTCAAGTTCACACAGGATGGGGTGGGAGTGACAGATATGGGTGACACAGATGAGATTTGTATTCACATGTAATAAAAATGTACACCAGTAACTGCATGCATGTGTAGATCATATATTTGTGTGCATACATGCACAGATATATGTACATAGGGTAAGCCAGGCAATGACCTATTTTTCAAGAAGTAACTAAGTATCATGAAGAAGTAGTTAAAACTGCCCTACACAGTTCATATGGAAGCAGTTTTCATAGTGCAATTCAGTACTCTCAAAGCACTCACAAGCACTCTCACAAGTCTTTTTTTACACTATCCCTAAAAATAAGAGAATAACATCATAGATTTTATTCATTCACACAGAATATACTCTGCGGCCAGTGGCTTGTAAATTTAGGTTGTAGGGTGTGGAACATGAAGGATGTGAAGACTTAGAATGGCACTACCGTGAATGTGAAAGTCTTATGCCATGCAGGGCTATAAGGCCAGCTTACAAGGCCATCAGCTATTGATGCTCAGTGATTAGACAGGTTTTCATGCATAAGTTCTCTTCAGATTTCCAGTTTCTCATTGTGAACATGTCCCCCTGGGGTTGGAACTTTGAAGGTAGGGAGAAAATGTTGCATTTGCATCAAGACTGGAAGTAGAATGAAATGTCAGTCTTGAGGTTAATGGGGGTTAAATGATGTAGGTAATCATGGAGATGTGACCTGGGGGTAGAGGGAATGACAGGAGGTGAATGCATCTAGTTACTGCACTGTCAAGGGAGTATGGTTGCAGTTATTTTATGTTCTTCAGGATATTTTCAAAATAACCCACATTGTGAAGATGCTTTGTTATCATAAAATGAATAAAACCTCCAAAAAGAAATTGATAGAAATATTTCTTGCAAACGAGTAAGAATATTCTAAATAAAATCCTCGTAGTTGTCTAATATTGCCAAGAAGTTGGAAAGATTCATCCATAATTCCTTTTTAACTCAAGTCTCTCCTATTTAATGAATTGCATATTGTTAAAAATGTTTTAACATTTGTTTCCTGAAAATTTAGCACAGCCTCAGATTCTTTTTTCTAGTTTTTTTCCTGCCCCCTACTTGAATTGTGTTTAAATATCTTTGTTCCTATTTCCATTGGTTCATGTAGTAGAAAATCTCTGTCAGTGTCCAAACATGCGCTATGATGCACCTCTTTAAACATAAGTGGATCAAACCGTTGTCTACTTTCATTGTTTTCTTTGTGGAGACACTACTTTCATTCATATTGATGCAATTCTACAACTTCAATAAATGACCAGCTTCAGTGGATCCAAGAACACTTGGGATTTACATTCTTCCAAGTTTCTACATTAACTTCAGTGAAGTCTATGCCTTTACCAGACTTTGAGTTTTCTTTCTTTCTTTATATTAAATTATTTTATTTGTTTACATTCCAAAAGTTGCACCTCTTCCTGGTCCCCAATCCCTGAGTTCTTCACCCATCCCTTCTCCCCATCAGCTCTGAGAAGGTGCTGTCCACCCACACCCACCTCACCCTCCCTCCCACCAGCTACCCTATTCTCTGGAGCATCAAGTTTCCACTTGATTAAATGCCTTCTCTCCCATTGAGGCCATAAAAGCAGTCCTCTGCTACATGAACTAGGCCAGGGACATTACTTGGGTGTTTGGCTTAGTCTCTGGGAGTTCTGAGGATGCAGGTTAGTTGACACTATTGTCCTTCCTATATGGTTGCAATCCCCTTTAGCTCCTTCACTCCTTCCTCTAACTCTTCCAAATGGGTCCCTGATCTCAATGCAATGATTGGCTGTAAGTATTCACATTTGTCTCAATCAATTGTTGGTAGAACCCCTCAGGACAGCCATGACAGGCTCCTGTCTGCATGCACAATATGTTCTCCATAATAATGCCAGGATTTCGTGTGCATGCAAAGCATGGACCCTGAGTTGAGCCAGTCACTGGGTGGCCTTTCCTTCAGTCTCTGCTCCAATTTTTTGTCCCCACATTTCCTTGAGACAGGAACAATTCTGGGCTAAAACTATTGAAGATGGGTGGGTTGGCTCCATATCTCTACTGCGGGCCCTGTCTATCTACTTAATGTGGTTTCTTCTGGTTCCATCTCCCCACTATTGGGCATTTTGACTAATGTCATCTCCTTGGAGTCCTGGTAGCCTCTCACTTCCCAGGTCTCTGGGACATTCTAGAGGTTCCCCCTGCCCTCTAGACTCCACTGCTGCATATTTGATTCATTCTCCTGGCCCTCTAAGCATTCCTCCTGTCTCTCCCCATACCTGATCCTGCCTCTCCTTTTACCCTCCCCCCATCTCCTCTCTTACCCAAGTTCCTTTCTCCCTCTGTTTCCCATGATTATTTTGCTCCCCTTCTAAGTGGGTTCCAGGATCCACACTTGGTCCTTCTTTCTTGTTATGCTTCCTACAACCTGAGAGTTATATCGTGGGCATTCTGAATTTTTTAACTAATATCTGCTTATTAGTACATACCATGCATGTTCTTTGGGGTCTGGGTTACCTCACTCAGGATAATATTTTCTAGTTCCATCCATTTGCCTGCAAAATTCGTGATGTCCTCCTTTTAAATAGATGAATAGTATTCTATTGTGTAAATGAACCACATTTTCTGTATCCATTCTTCAATTGAGGGACACCTAGGTTGTTTCTAGCTTCTGCCTTTTACAAATAAGGTTGCTATGAGCATAGTAGAGTGTATGGCTTTGTGATATGGTAGAGTATCTTTTGGGTATATTCCCAGAAGTAGGATAGCTGGGTCTTGAGGTTGATCTATTTCCAATTTTCTGAGGAATCGATAGATTGATTTCCCTGTTAGAATTATCTGTCGCTCTGTACCCCATGTTTTAATTGGGTTATTTGGTTCTCTGGAGTCTTATTTCTTCAGTTCTTTAAGTATTTTAGATATTAGTCCTTTATTAGATATAGGGTTAGAAAATATCTTTTCCCAGTCTGTGGGCTGCCATTTTTATCCTATTGAGAGTGTCCTTTGACTTACAGAACCTTTTCAATTTCATGAGGTCCCATCTGTCAATTGTTGATCTTAGAGCTTGAGCCATTGGTATTCTGTTCAGGAAATTTTCCAGCTGCCAATGCATTCAAGGCTATTTCCCACTTTCTCTTCTAGTAGCTTCAATGCATCTGGTTTTATTTGAAGGTCTTTCATCACAATGACTTAAGCTTTGTACAAAGGGATAAATATGGATTAATTTTCATTCTTCGCTATGCAGACTACCAGTTAGACCAGGACCATTTGTTGAAGATGTCTTGCTTGCTTTGCAGTATGGTTATGGCTTCTTGATCAAAGATCAAGTGTCTATAGGTATGCAGGCATATTTCTAGGTCTTTGATTATATTCTATTGATCAACCTGTCTATCTCTGTACCAATACCATGTAGTTTTTATCACTATTGCTCTGTTGTACAGCTTGAGGTCAGAAATGGTGAGTCTCCCAATAGTTCTATTGTTGAGAATTGTGTGGGCTATCATGGGTTTTTTGTTTTTCCATATGAGACTGAGAATCACTCCCTCCATTTCTGTGAAGAACTGTGCTGGAATATTGATGTCAATTGCATTGAGTCTGTAGATTGCTTATGTCTGCTGCTAGCATATTCCTCTCTCAGTGTCAGTGAATGCCATATGGAAGATGTTCAGGGAATCCTAAAAGTGTTAAGACAAATAAGGAAACTAATGAGCTCAATACTCCCCTCAAATAAATAAATTTATTTCCCTGTTTTARGAATTATTTGGAAATTTCTTTGGAATGGTATATAACAGAGACATATTTCTTATGAAAATCTGTTTTCTTTAAAATACCTATGGTCGGATAGCCAGTTACTGATCTTTCACTTATCAAATGTTTAATGAGTACCTCCCTTGTATATGAGCATAAGTAGGAGCCAGACAGTCAGAAGAAAATAACAGATATGACCAAATTCTTCATACAGTTTCATTGAAGCATAGAGTATGGATATTAAAGAACACTCTTCCAACTTGTGTAATTATTTATTAAAAATTGACAGGACAAAATTCAGTATGCCTTATAATTTATAAACATAGGTTACAGATGTGATCTTTTAAGGAATAAATGGAGGATTCATTTGGAATGATATTTATGGTTAGAAAGTCAAAATGTTGACAAGTATTAGCTGCAGGATCTCCGGGGTGCCACTGATGATCATAGACTAGAAATCCAATGCAGGTCAGAAGACAAACCATGTGACTGTGGAAACATATGGAATATAATACCTGAATGGTAGAGATGCATTGGTTTTTCAGTAGGACTTTTTCTCTATTGGACACAAGAGAAAGAAATCCTTTTTCTAGAATTGTGTAATTAACACAATACCACTTTCCTCACAGCAGACACACCATCTCTCATTCTTTGTGTACTCCTATTCCACTTTAATGCAGAAGCCTTAGTGGGAGGGTTGTGATCAGGATGTTTCATGTACTTCTAAGCACCCCATATCTCTTATTCTCTACCATTGACCAGTTGAGTATCTAAGTGTAAATTGTACTTCAAAAACTGCCATTACTACTAGGAAACTATGTTTTCTAAAGTGAGAAATATTTCATTCATTTATTGAAGGAGGTAAAAAAAAGTTTGAATATTAAAAAAACCTGAAATATAACATGGTGATGAGCTTTAGAAAGGAAGAGTAAAACAAAAAATGTTCAGAAATGCACTAATCCACTTAATAAAAGAAGAAAACCATGTAAATGTTACATTAGAAATTTATTACAAAATACAAATTATTGTCCTACTTTAAGCTTTCTTAAGTTTGCATGATATTTTGAATTTAAAAATCTATAGCATAAGTTATCTTGTCCTTAAATATTTCCTTAAATGCTCTTTAAATATTTCCTATTCCTTTTCCTAAAGGACTTAAATAATTTGGCTCACCCCTACTCACTGCAAAACACATCTGCTCTTTTTTCTTTCTGTTTCTTTTTTCCCCTTTTTGATTTTGTTTAGTGAACAACCTGATATATGTCAGGAATCTGAAGATGTGCAGAGGTGTGGAACCCAGTCCCAAAAGATACATCTACAAAACAACTCCCAAACTCCTATACCTAAGTTCAGGAATCATTGTAAATATAAAAACTTTAACAGCCAACACTCTGCTATAAGATCGTGTATCCTAGAAACATCAGAAGCTACACCCATAAATTCTCATCAACATGACTGCCTAAACATAAACTGAATAAAGACAACAGCAATAGACATCCTAATGGGAATAGACCCAACAGGCCTAAACATTAAACAGTGAGGTATAGGCAAATAAGAAATACTGAGAGCAGGAAACAATCTTCCCCAGGGAAGAGCACACCAACTGGCTATCAAATATGAACTGGCTAGCCAATACCCATTACTCAGCTCCAAAATTGTACATACTTATAAAATTATACAGACGGAGTGGTTGTATTTATGAATTTAGCATATATATATGTGTGTGTATATATATGCTGTTCTTTATTTATTCACTTCAGTAACTAAACACTTTACTGCACAGTCATTGAAAGTTTCCATCTTTCACACTGTTAAAATAATATTTCAAGTAATCCTTTGAGAATGTCATGTCACAAGCTTAGAGTGTATTCACTTCCATTCCTCAACTCCTCCCAGGCTAACTCCTACCTCCTCAATTACCAAACTTTGATTTCTCTTACTTTTCTTTTTCCATCAAGTCCAGTTTGTGTTGCACAACTACTCTTGAGAGTATGGTCTGCCCTGGAGTTGTTAGCCTACTGGGGGGCCAGGGGGTTACATCAAGTCTCCCTCTTCTAGCAACTATCAATGTTCAATATCTCCACAGTTAGTGAGATATTATATCTTCATCTCCTTTTCTATGCTAGAATTCTGTCTGGCTTGAGTTTACACATGTCTTGTCCATAGAGTCACAACCACTGTAAGTTCATGTGTGAGACTGATCTGCTGTGTCCAGAAAATGCAATTATCTTGAAGTAATCAACTGTCTCTCATTCTTTGTGTTCTCCATTCCACTTTAATCCAGGAGCCTTAGTGKGAGGGTTGTAATCAGGATCTCTTATGTACTTCTAAGCACCCCCTATCTCTTATTCTCTTCCATCGACCAGTTGAGTATCTAAGTGTGAACTGCCATGTACTGCGAAAAACTTCCATCTTGAACTTATACAACTGAATTACTGCATTTCTGATTTTTTTTAAGATTCTTTTTTATTGGATATATTCTTTATTGACATTTCATTTCCCTTTTTCTGGTTTCCCTGCCCCCCAGATGTCCCATATGCCTTTCTCCCTCCCCTTCTTCCCCTATTCACCCCTTTCCACTTCCCTGTTCTGGTATTCCCCTGCATTGAAGCATTGGGCCTTTCCAGAACCTGGGTCCACTTTTTCCTTCTTGTTGGACAACATTTGATATGTGGATTGTGTCCATGGTGTTCCAAGATTCTAGGCTAATATCCACTTATCAGTGAGTGCATGCCATGTGTATTCTTTTGAGACTGGGTTACTT
>BDUI01003832.1:101735-112747 GCA_002335545.1 Apodemus speciosus
GATGGTTGTGAGCCACCATGTGGTTGCTGGGATTTGAACTCAGGACCTCTGGAAGAGTAGTCAGTGCTCTTAACTGCTGAGCCATCTCTCCAGCCCCCCACAGCAACTTTTATAAAGGAAAGTTTAAATGGTTCCGAGGTTCAGTCCCTTTTCCTCATGGCAGGAAGCATGGCGGCTTGCAGGCAGACCCAGGTGGTGCTGGAGAAGTTGCTGATAGTTCTACAGCTGGAATAGCCAACATCAGGAAGAGAAAATGACACTGGGGCTGGCTTGAACTTCAAAAACCACAAGCTTACCCTGGTGACACACTTCCTCCAACAAGGCCACACCTCCTAAGCCTCTCCCTAAGCATTCAGATCTGTGAGCCTGTGGGGCTCACATTCAAAGCACTTCCGGTCCTGTGATTAATTCTCTAATCTAATAGGGTGGAGGCCTCTTGTCTTTCCCCATCCAGTTTAGTACAGTCATTGATGTCATTGTATTTCAGGTCACAATTGGGCAGTCATGTCGGTGGGGGGTGGAGAGGTTCTGATGTTACTAGGAGACACAGTCTTACAGCGAACTCCCTGATCCTCTGGCTGTTAAAATGTTACACCCTCACTTCTGAAATGTTGTACCCATTAGGATTGGGCTTCATGGTTTTACTTGGGGGGGGGGGGCGGGGGTTCGAGACAGGGTTTCTATGTGTAGCCCTGGCTGTCCTGGAATTCACTGTGTAGAGCAGGCTGGCCTTGAACTCAGCAATCCACCTGCCCCTGCCTCCCAAGTGCTGGGAATAAAGGCGTGCACCACCACTAAGTGGTCTCCATCTGTTGCAAAGATGGGTTTCCTTGATGAGTAAGAACTACAGTTATCTATGGATAACATGTTTATAGACTGTTACTAGGGTCTGTGCTGACTTGGTAAATTAATAGTTGTAGATTCTCCTGCAGTAACCATGACTGCATTAGCTCCAGGTAGTTAGCTAAGTTTTCAGTACCAGGCATGATCCCTCTTGTTGAATTGGTCTTAAGTTCGGTTAGAGAGTTGCTGGCTACCACCAAAGTATATGTGCCACTACGGCACTTGTGGGACCAAGCCATGCTGGTTGTTACTGTTGCTCAGAGGCGTCATAGCTAGATAGGGCCTTCTTTGGAAGCATACATGACGCCTTCTGGTACCATGAAAGCTAGTCTTCATGGACGGGGAATTGAGGTCAGTTCCAGCGCAGAAGCCTCTGGGCTGTTTTTGAAGTGCATATCTTCAGCAGTACAGACTTACCTCTTATTTATGGGGGGTGTAACCAAGAGCAATAGCAATATGCTATATGTTTTAGGATTCTCACAGACATCCCTGGTGAACGAACAACTCAAAAGGCTTCTCAAGTTTGATATGGAGATTTTTTTGTTTTATCCAAAACATTCTGTTTGGAACATTATTCATGCTGTTCAGAGTTATCTTTTGTCTCCCTTGTACTTTAAGTTGCCAACCCCAACACAAGTCAAACGGTCCTGTTCAGAGTAAGGGGAATAAGAAATTTTCCTTGGGTTGGAGAGATGGCTTAGCGGTTAGGAGCACTGGCTGCTCTTCCAGAGGTCCTGAGTTCAATTCCCAGCAACCATCTGGTAGCTCACAACCATCTGTAATGGGATCTGATGCCCTCTTCTGGTGTGTCTGAAGACAGCTACAGTGTGCTCATATAAGTACAAAAATCTTAAAAAAGAAAAGAAAGAAAAAGGGATTTGCCTAATGTATTTCAGACCTAGTAGAGAATTGTAACAGTGTGTTGTTGTCCACTACATTTCTTTTTTATTTTATTTTTTTATTTCTTTTAATACAGTTTCTTTATGTATATGAGTACACTGTCGCTGTCTTCAGACACACCAGAAGAGGGCGCCAGACCTCATTACAGATGGTTGTGAGCCACCACGTGGTTGGTGGGAGTTAAACTCAGGTCCTCTAGTAAAACAGTCTTCTCAACCTCTGAGCCATTTCTCCAGCCCCTACTGCATTTCTTAAGTATAAAGGAAGTCCTGTATTAACCTTACTTATATTTTGTTTTTTATTGCTTTTCAGTTGAGTGTTCGAGGAAAAAATAAAAAAGAAAAACTCGAGGATTTCTTTAAAAACATGGTTAAGTCAGCAGATGGAGTAATTGTTTCAGGAGTAAAGGTAAAATATATAAAACTTACACTCGATGAGCAGCATTAGTCGAGAATATAGACTTTGTTTTGTAGATGGGGTCTTTCTTTATAGTTCTCGTTGGACCTCAATTCACACAGACCCATTTGCCTGTGCCTCTCAGATTCTGGGATTAAAAGTGTGTGCCACTGTACCTGGCTGCCCTGTGTATTTTATGAATGCTCTGGAGGTCTGGCCGTGAGGCAGCTGAGTAGAGGAGAGATAAGGGACGTGTCTGTAGAATGGGTGCTAAATCCCATGTCCGTGAGGTCTTTGGGGTGCAGGGCAGGCAGCTGTAGATGGGCCGCCCCTGAGCACTTGCTCGCTTGCAAATACTGGTGCAGACCTGGATTTGGATTCAGGTTTGGATCAGCTGGGGTTTGGGTAGTGTCTTTGGGTAAAGTGTGATCTTGGGAAAGCTGCCTTCTCTGAATCTGTTTCTCCATCTTCAAATGAAGTAATATCACTTGGTTCATGGGGTTATGGGAAAGATAAATGAAATATGAGAGAAAATATTTATTAGTCCCTTACTAAATAGTAACAATTTATTTTTTCTTAATGATGTTTTTTAAATGGTATAAGAATTTACTTATCTGGCATCTTTTTTCTGTAAATGTTACAATATTAGCAAATATTAAGATAAATAGTGCTTCTGTTTCATTGTTACTGCCAGCTCTTAAGTCTTCAGGGAAGCTAGTGTGTGCTATTTGACTCACACTCTGAGCAGTGTTCACAACCCAGGTGTGGACTGCTCTCCCATGGAGACTCAGTCTTCGTCCTCTCCACTGTAGCTGTGCATTAATAGTTAACGATTTTCTTTGCTCGTGGACATTTTTGAACATGTATAATATATTCATTTAAGGCTTGAGCTTGCAGTCTTCATTATAACCTTACAAGTTAGATATTTATCTTCATTTTCATGGTTAACAAAAGTGGTTTGTTTGAAGTGATGGTTAAATGGCACTTTTTCAGAGCAGACTCTTGCTGGGATTCTGTTGCTATAAATGCTGAATTATATCAGTAACTCAAATCATTAGAAAGCACTAATAGTGATTTGTTTTTTTATTTACAACATATATCTAGCCTTATTTCAAGAAGAGATTGGGGCCTGGAGAAATGATTGTTCTGTGTCAATACCACTGTTGTCTTCCAGTGGACCCAGGTTTGATTCCTGGTATCCACATGGTCAGTTTCAGGGAATCTAGTGCCCTCTTTTGTCTCTGTGATCACTAGGCACACAGGTGGTATGCAGACATTCATGCAAGCTAAACACTGATACCGGTAAAAGAAAAATAGATGAATGTTAAAATACATACATACATACATACATACATACATACATACACACACACACACACACACACACACATACATACATACATACATACATACATACATACATACATACATACATAATTGAAAGTGGTGCTTAATTGTATCACTCTTCCCACAGTGCTCATTTGACTAGGTTTGTCCAAGCAATTAGTTGGCTAGACAGCCCCTGAATGACCTGTGAAATGTATAATAGACCAGGACAATTTGTGGCAGTAGAGCCCAGCCAGGTCTGTTCCAGGGAAAACAGACACTCTAGCCTTCGGCCGTAAACCATGGGCTTGTCTGCGAGCGTCTCCCTGTGCCAGTGGGGTCGAGCCAGAGCGCTGGAAGATAGTGCTCCCTTCCTGACTGTAGATGACAGCAAGGGTTTAGATCACAGTAGAGCAAGCATGTGTAAACTGCCACTGCGCTCCTCATCCCGCAGGATGTAGACGACTTCTTTGAGCATGAACGAACATTCCTTTTAGAATATCACAACCGAGTTAAGGATGCATCTGCTAAATCTGACAGAATGACAAGATCTCACAAAAGTAAGGCTTCTGTGGTAAAAACTTTTTTTTTTCAAGATTTGTTTGTCTTGCTGGTCATGGTGATGCATGTCTTCAATTCCAGCACTCAAAAGGCAGTCTGTTAGTTCAAGGCCAGCCTGGTCTATATAATGGGTTGTAGGACAACCAGGCCTCTGTAGAGAGACTCTGTCCCAACTGACCTCCCCCCCCCCCAAAAAAAATATGTGTTCATATATGCCTTGGTGTGTGGATGTGCACCATGGAGGCCAGAAGAGGAACTGGAGTTGTAGGTGGTTGTGAGCCACCTGATATGGGGCTGGGAACCAAAGCCAGACAGGTCCTCTATGAGACCAGCAGATGCTCTTAACCACGAACTGCATCATGTCCCTACCCTCCAAACTTAGACTGTAACTGAAATAATTGTAAAGTCAACATGTTACTTACAATTTAAAAGTCTGAACATAGAACAGTGACCTATGGCATTCAGACCCCCTAGGTGTCTTCTTTGGGTCAGAATGTATCCCAAGCTGTTCTTGAAATCAGTATGTAACAAAAAATGTCCTTGAGCCTCTGATCTTCCTGCCTTTGCTTTGCCTAAACCGAGATTATAGGTATGTGCTCTATCCAGTTTTTATGTGGTGGTGGCCATCAAACCCAGTGCTTTGGGAATGTTTGGTAAACACAGGCCTGGTTAAGGCACAGATTTAGCCCCTGCCTGGTTTGATTCAGTCTGGCCTTGAGCTGTGAGGCTTCCTACCTCGGCTGCCCCTGAGTCCCTCTTAAGGTCTTGTTGGTTTTGTTGGTATGTACTGGTAATCCCATTGCTTGAGGGCCAGCCTGGGCTATGTAGCAAGTGAGATGAGATAGCTCAGTGAGTAAAGATTTGTACTGTACAAGCACAATGATTTTAGTTCAATCCCAGGAACCCATATAAAGGCGGAAGAAGAGAATCAGTTCCATAAAGTTGTCTGACCTGCACACACTTGTGTGCCTGTGCCCATACTCAAAACAAACACTTAAATAATAATGTTTAATTTCTTTCTTTATTATTTTTATTGTTAAGATTTACTTATTTTATGTGTATGAGTACACTGTAGCTGCCTTCAGACATACCAGAAGAGAGGATTGAATCCCATTACAGTTTGTTTGGGTTTTTTTGTTTGTTTGTTTTTTKGGGGGTTTTTTGAGCCACCATGTGGCTGCTGGGAATTGAACTCAGGACCTCTGGTCCTGTGCTCTTAACCTCTGAGCATCTCTCTAGCCCCTAATAGTAAAGTTTAAATAAATAATTTTTAAAGAAAAAAAAGAAAAAGCTACGGGGAGGGAATGAATTGAAGAAAGTATTAGTGGTTTGTATTAACTTGGCCAAATAGATGGTGCCTAAAGAGAAATGATGGTGAGTGTGTATTCCTAGTTGATGATCACAAATAAGATAAAGCAGCTCATGGTGACATGCTTATAATCCCAGCACTGAGGCAGAGGCAGGAGGACTGAGCGAGCCTTGGGTCGTTTTAGACTAGATTAGTTCTAGAATTACAGGTGTGCACCATCACACCTAATGTATCCAAAATGTAACAGACGCATTGATGCTGGAGAAAGATCAGTGGCTAAGAGCACTTGGTGTTCTTCCAGAGGGCCTAACCCATGTGGGACAGCTCAGTAACCACCTGTAACTCTAGCTCCGGGGGATTTGAGGGCGGCGGTCTCTTTCGGCCTCCAAGGAGGTATGCACACAGGAACACATACCCTTACACAGTTTACCTAATTTAAAATGTTTTTAAACTATGGAAATATTAGAACCATTCTAATTTTAATAACTAATATTCAAGTGTTTATCCATTAATTTTGTGTGGTGTAAGTATAATATATGGATTATTGTTTTGTTAAGAGACAGACACTAGTGAAAATACTGCTACTGCATTCTCAGAGCAATCTTGTATATTACTAGCTAATATGTGGTAATTACTTTGTGCTGAGTTCTTGTGTTGCATGTAATTTATATTCCAGACACTTTGTAACATTGAATAACTCATTGAACCCTCCACATAAATTATGGGTATGGGTACCATTGTCATCCTCCTTTCCATGTAAGGCTGCAGACACGGGGATGCACCCAAGGTCATAGAATCGTCCCATGTTTCACTGCGTTCCTTTCATGCTGAACTGAAAGAAGCACTCGCTTAATCCTTTGTCAGCAAGTGAGCTGTCTGCGGGAAAATCCCTGGAACTGTGCTCAGATTCAGTCCTTCGCCCTGTAGCATCTGTGAATAAAGGAGCTGTCATTTGTGTATGTCCCCTATGTACATCAAGTCTCTTGTTTATAATTCCTACCTCTCAGACCTTCTCAGTGACTTTCATCATTGCTAATATCTATTACCAGATCATTGTGCCTGTTTCTTGGTTGGTCATTCTGCCTTTTCACTCTTTCTACTTTTAGACTGTAAACAGCAGGCTTGTCTAGAGGGGTAGAGCACTCTAAAATCCTTTTTATGTTGATTTTGCCACCTTTTGGCTTGAATACTTAGTGATATTTATCACCTAAACCCAAACTCTGGTGGTGCATTTGACCTCCAGAGTGCGTCCAGACTTCCTGTCTTCACGTCCTCTGCTGCCCTTGTTTCCAGCAGTACTGAGTCACCCCTGCCCTGGGTGTGCTGTTCTCTATTGCTGCGACCCTTCTCCGTGCAGTTCCCGTTAGTCAGGTAAAGATTTGCTCATCCTACACACGAGTTCATTCTGTGGTTTCCACCGTGTCCCCAGCTTCGGTGGTGTTTTATGTTTGTCTGTATATATACACTTCTGCTCCCATCCTTCCTAAAGCAGTTTCGCATGTCCGATGTTGTCCACCATACTGCATTACAGTCGCTTGTTCCTTTACTGGGTGTCTTATAGTACATTTTGCAGATAGGTGATCAGTAAGTATTTTTTAAATCAACAGGTTAATATATTATTAAAACTTGCTTTTTAATTCTTAAAACTTTCTCCATAGGTGCTGCTGATGACTACAATAGAATTGGGTCTTCGTTATATGCTTTAGGAACTCAGGACTCTACAGATATATGCAAGTAAGAATCATAGCTGAGAGCATTAATATAAGTCAAGCAGATGAAGGCCTTTGCTGACAGCAGAGGAAACAGTACTTGTAATTTCTATAGGCATTTTAGGATTTTTTTTATCAACCCATTTTTTTATAAATGGGTTTTTATTATTATAAAATACTTGGTTTCTTTTTTGCTTCTCACTTTCTAATTATTATTTTAAAATGTTCAACACTTCAGGCTGGGCCTGGTAGTACATTCTTTAATGCCAGCACCTAGGAAACAAAGGCAGGCAATATCTGTGTGAGGCTAGCGTGCTCTACATAGTTAGTTCCAGGTCAGCCCTGTCTACATAGTGAGACCCTCTCTATAGATAGATGATAGATAGATAGATAGATAGATAGATAGATAGATAGATAGATAGATAGATAGATAGATAGATAGATAGAACCTCTCAATAGACAGAGACAAACAAACAGACATTGGACACTTCACAAATTTGCTATTATTTCATTGGAATTCAGGTTAAACTTTTTCTTATAATGCCTTGGTTGCCTTTTCCCCCTCCAGTGGTAGGGCCAACCCTTAAAGTGTTAAACAATTAACGTGGTCTACCGCTGAGCTAAATACCCAGTGCCCCACCCCCACCCCATCACCCTTCTCAACACTTGTCACAAGGTCATATGTAGCCAAGAATGACCTTGGACTCAGAATTTTCCTGCTTCTGCCACCTCAATCAATGCTGGCTGCTGGGATTTACAGGCATGTACCATTCCCTGCACCAACATTGAAATTTAAACAGTTTTTTTACATTTATTTCGTGTATGTGTGTGTGATAGGGATGTATATCACAGCACATCATGGAATTGAGACTGGATCAAGCTCGGGATACATGACACCTTGTCTCAAAAATTAAACCGGGAAGCAGATGCGGTATTTATCTCATCCTAGTACCTGAGGCTGAGGCAGAGCAGTTTTGAGTTCTAGGCCAGCCTGGACTACATAGTAAGACCCTGTCTCATAAAACCAAGAAAGAAGGGGAAAAATGAAATCTTGGAACTGGAGAAATGGCCCTGTTTGGTTCCCAGAATGCGTGCTTGTGGCCTGCGGCTACCGGTAATTTCAGTTCCAGGAGGTCTAACACCTTCTTCTGCACATGTAGAATACTCACACAACATACCTGCATTAAAATTTAAAAATTTAGGGGGTTGGTAAGATGACTCAGCAGTTAAGAGCATTGGCTACTCTTCCAGAGGTCCTGAGTTCAATTTTCAGCAACCACTTGGTGGCTCACAACCGTCTATAAGGGGGTCTGGTGCCCTCTTCTGGCCTGTAGGTATACATGCAGCAGAGCACGCACACACGCATGCATGCATACATACATACATACATAATTAATTAATTATATTTACATGCAGGCAAAACACTTCATATACATAAAAAGTAATTTAAGTTATACACACACATATATTTTTGTATGTTCTATATACATACATATTTTTTCTTTCTTTCCATTTGTATGTATGTGTGTGAGTGTGTGACAGCTGTGTGCTAGTGCCCTCAGAGGACAAGAAGTGTGTAAGATCCCCTGGAGCTGCAATTACAGGTAATTGGGAGTCCCCTGCATGGTGCTGTGAACAGAACTCAGGTCCTCTGGAAGAATAGCAAGGGCTCTTAGCTGCTGAGCGGTCTACTACAGGCCCCTCGCATTCCAGCCCTCTTTGTGTCGAGATAGATTCTGACTGTGTAGCTGCTGGTCTCTTAACTCACAGAGATCTGCCTGTCTCCACCTCCCAAGTGCTGGGATTTAAGGGTTGAACCACCACACCCAGCCCATACTATTGAGAACTTGATATTTAGACTTGCCACACTGTCTATTTGAAAGTGAATTCTGAGATAGCAATTGCTTATTTATTTTGTTTTCAGAACAAAGCTGCTATATCTATTAGTGCTTAAACTGGGATTGTAGTTTGGTAGTAGAGCCCTTGCCTAGAGCGCATAAGGCCCTGGGCTCAATTTATTAAATGCCCAAAATAAAGAATCAAACAATTTTTTTTAAAAAAATATTTACTTACTTATGTATGTTAGTACACTGTAACTGTCTTCGGACACACTAGAAGAGGACATCGGATTCCATTATAGATGGTTCTGAGCCAGCATGTGGTTGCTAGGAACTGAGCCATCTCTCTAGCCCCAGAACCAAACAATATTATTAGAGGACTCCAAAAACTATTCTGACTTCAGTGTTTTCCTTTAATTTCTTGCTTTAAAAAATATTTGTAAACTTTTTTCTGTTTTTGGAAACAGTGCCTCACTGTATCTCTGTAGACCTTTGTAGACCAGACTGGCTTAGAACTCACAGAAATCCACCTGCCTCTGCCTCCTGAGTGCTGGGGATTAAAGGTGTGCGCCACCACACTTGGCTGTCTATTTATTTGGGAGACACACACTTGTATGTGTGCATAAATGAAGAGATCAGAGAACAACTTGTGGGAATTTGTATCTCCTTAGCAACATATAGATTCTAGGGAATCAAAATAATACTATTCTGGGGTTTTAAATAAGCAGTTTATTGTTATAAGTGCAGGAAGTATTTTTTTTTAACTGTTGAAGTCTTCAGTTAACAAAATCATCAAATGTTTTATGTGATAAAACAAAAACGTCCTTTATTAATATGGTTTGGAATCATTATCTCTAAACAAAGTGAAAAATTAACCAAATGATGCTTCTAATGAAAGTATTTTTCCCTTGCAGGTTTTTCCTCAAAGTTTCAGAACTGTTTGATAAGACAAGAGTAAGTACTAAGCTTGAGAGAACTGCTGGAGCATTGTATAGCACTGTGAAACTAACATTGTATCATACTGTGAAACTTTAACATAGTATCGCACTGTAAAACTAACATTGTATCGCACTATAATATTAAGTTGCATTGCATTGTGAAACAGTGAGGCAGAAGAGACGCCTCTCACTTCTCATGCTTCCACCCATGCATTGATGCATGTGTGGTAGCACAAAGTAATAGTAATGTAAAAAAATAATGTTCAGAATATCAGCTGTGGTGACCTGTCAACATCCAGTGTGTTGGGGTCCCAAGGGTAGAGGCGCATTAACAGGACACAGGGTGCACAGCCAAGTCAGCCAATGCACACTTTATTCAAAGTCTCAGCTTCTTTTTAAGGCAAAACACTAAAGATTTCCCACAGTTTGCAGTTCTCACCAGCTGCTGTTTCCCTAGCAATAGCTTATCTTGGTTCAAAGTGACCCAAACCTCTGTGCAGACTGAGACATCTGTCTGCAGTCCAACTCTTAGATGTGTTGCTTCTTATAATTAACAGCAAAAGTACTTTCTCATGAGAAAAGGATCGTGGAGGTCACTTTCTCAGGCATGCAGCTGACTTGACAGAACATCAGGATTCTCTGAAGAGGAAGTATGCTTACTGTTTGTCCCAGGATGCTGGGATTCTCAGCTGTCCTTCAGTCACCTCGAAGCTAGCAGGCTGGGAGCAGTGTCCTCATGCCATTTCTCTACCATGACTCCTACCAATAATCCTAGCCCTCAGGAAGCTGAGGCAAGAGGATTCTGAGTGAGACTGAACTGGACTACACAGCATGACCTAGCTGAGAAAAATCTCTTCAGAACAGTGAGGCGGCTCAAGGGCTGAAGTCCAGGCCTTTGCTGTCATGACCTGAATTTGATCCTTGGAACCAATGTGATGGAAGAAGAGAACCAACTCCTAAAGGCTGACTTCTGACCTTCAATACCAGTACCACATGCAGTTCCATTTTACCATATTTTGTTCCCATTTGAATAACTTTGAGCATTCAGGATGCTTGTGAGCTTGCCCATACTTGGTGGGTTTTTTTTTGTCATCTGTGTTTTAGCTACTTGGTGAGTGTGCCTTTAAGAAATAGACAGGTGGGCAGTGGTGGCGCACGCCTTTAATCCCAGCACTTGGGAGGCAGAGGCAGG
>BDUI01003833.1:17033-28792 GCA_002335545.1 Apodemus speciosus
TTTTTTTTTTACTAGTTTTAGAGCAGGTACTGTGGGCAGAGGTCAAACCACATCTACCAACTGCCTGTCCCTTTCCATCCTCCAAACCATTCATAGCCCTGTTATTTAACTTCATAGCTAACAAATAAAAGTTAAGTAGAAATAGTAAACAAACAAACAAACAACCCCCCAAACCAAAACCAGCCAACCACCACCAACAGAAACCCAAACAAAACCTCCGAAGCCCCCCCTCCCAAAATCAGTCAATAGCTCACAAATGAATTTCCTAGACATTATTATTCATAGCAAATTGAGTCTTAGGTATAGTGGTCATTAGGGAAAAATAGTTTACTCACAAAAATGTATTTACCAAGACTTTTTAAAACAGTAATCTTGGCTAAAGACTATGTAGAAAGAGGACTGTAGTTAAAAATTTAGTTTTTAGCTATGATAATCCTGAAATTCAGCTTTTAAGTTAATATATACATACATATATACATATGCATATATATAGCCAATACATTCATTTTACACACACACACACATACATGCATGCACATAAACACATGTACACAACACAAAAGAAGGAGAGACCGAAGGAGATGAAGTTGGCATTTTATACAGCATCTGAAGGAAGCTCTCTGTAACCAAACAGAAAGTGGATAAAATTTGGAGAAGGCAAGGAAGGAAAGAATAAATGGTGGTATATATATGTATATATATCTCAGTATCAGAGGAATAGATTAGGAAACATAAGTGCTATTTTCTCCCTAAGGGAGTATGGCAAGACATTGAGAACCTACTCCYACTCTACAGTCAGCGCCTGTGGCCAAAATTTTGAAGACATAACTTTAGGGAGTAGGGGGTAGACAAAACTTTGCTGGGCTGCCAGAGAGCTGAGAGGGCTGCCAGAGGTCATATTGAGAACCAGGGCAAGATAATTCATGGAAGGGGGGAACTATGATGAAGGGTCAAATGCTGCTTCTGAGAAGCTACAAAGAATTTGAACTGAGATGGGCACCAGTAGCACTGCTGAAAGGTGTCATGAGAGGAAGAGCCATGTTTGCGAGGTCTTTGGGAAGCGGGGATTCCCAGGGCTAGTTGCTTTCTCTTCCTTTCTTTTCACCCCCTCTTCTTTTTTGTTAACTCATGTGTGTAGATTTATTAAACAGTTATGTTTTCAGTTTATTTTCATTTTGCTTTATTTCTCTAATRTTATTTATATTTAAGTAAAGAATTCTTGTATGTGACAACAAATTAAAATCCATAGATACAAAAATTATACAGTATATGTAGGTCTTTGTGTGTATTTACACACACATATTCATGTTGACCTAGTTCTGATTTTTCACCTAATTATTATTATGGGGATTTTTTATGTTAATCTGTATGCATCATTATGGTAAGTCTGTGTAGTATTTCTATTGGACACAATATAAAATTTACTGCCAATTTCTATTAATAAGGGTGTGTGATTGTTGCTTTTAAGTCCCAGGTCTTGATTGAAAATGGATGCAATAAATATTCTTATGTGTTTCTTTTTAAGTATGTGTAAAACCTTTGGGTATTTTTTTAAAACATACTACTTTTTTGAAAGGTATATAAATTAGTGACTTTTGTGCATAAAAGAGCTTAATTGCATGCAAAATGTATTTTATTTATATAAATAAAATATGAAGTTTTATTTAATACTTCAACAGAGGGTGCATAGTAGTTTCAGAATTGAGTCATTTTTAAAATGTGTCAGCTTGATGGAAATTTCTAGATAGGAATGAGACTCCTGAGTGAAAACCTCATCAAGAATGTGAGAGGTAGTAGGGGGGGTCAAGTCTATGGTAGCTCAGGAGAGCCTGGACTCTTATTATGATACTACCTGGAACTTTATTATTTAACTTTCATGAGACATCCCAGAAAGCTATTTGTTTAAAATATTTCAAAGCCAGGAAAAAAGTTCAACTTGTAGTTCAGAAGGTAGAGAAATTGGAAACATCTGGTGAGTTCAGTTGCAGACATGACTTGAGCTGACGTGCAGTGTAATAACCAGGCAGCTGACTAACCCAGTCTAATTCTGGTGAATAATATTTTCTCAGCAGTCTCCTGGCCACAGAGTATCAAAAGGCAATGGGAACATGTTGTAAAGTGCCTTGATGCCCGGAACAATTACAGTCTGGAAACATTGTCTTGGCTGACTGAATATGACCACAGCCACAGCTCACTCTACAAACAGAATTAGTCACAGAGAGAGTGTCAAACAGCATTCTGCAGAACTCTCTTGTTCAGCATGATATCATGATGTACCTTCACACCCCAGAATGAAACTGATGCCAAACACTAGACATGAAATATAATGTAGGAAGTTGCTTTGCATGGTTATATAAGTACTCTTTCTCAGTAATTGCTGACTGTTGTCTTTGTAGAGATATTTTATATACACATGGGTCTATATTTCAGGTTTATCATTTTTACTATTTTAATATTATGAATAAAAACATAAATTATTGGTGTCTATAGAAGCATGATGGTCTCCAATTCCTTCTTGTACTTCTGTGTCTGATCTTTCATCTCTCAGTATCCTTCCCATGAAAGAAATGACTTCCTTTGTTCACAGTGTACATATACTTTGTGATTTTTGTATTTTAATTTATTTATATGCCTACATCCAACTAATCATGTCTGGGTTTCATTTAAAAATGGTTGTTTATTTTTGTTATATGTACATATGTGGTTGCCTACATGTATGTTTGTACACCACACATGTGCCTGATGTCCACAGAGACCAGAAGAGGGCATAGTGACCATGTATGTGCTGGGAACTGAATCCAGCTATGTCCCAAGAACAACAAGTGCTCTTAACTGAGCCATTTCTCTAGCTTCACTTACCTGCCTCTTAAAATTAGAATGATTTGTAACTATGTTCCTTGTGATGAGTAATCAGAGAATTTATTCACAAATGAAGAACAATTGCTTATAACAGAGATGAAACAACTAGGTAATAACAAGACCACACAGGACTTTGATATGAAATTTGGCTGCTAGTACTCATTTTTCTTCTATGGGTCTATTCTTGTATGTTTTTTTTAATGAGACTATCTTTCAGTGTAATTTCCCAAAGGCAATTTTCTATCACTGAAAACATCAGTGAGCAAACCTGCAATTATTGACCACTTTTGAAGGCTGCTGATGGTTTTGTTATCTGATGGAAGAGGTAAGTGTGCTCTAATGGAAAGTTAGAGTGTTTGTTTTCTGTACTGTACAGATATTATGACCTAAAACATGCGTAAAGCCAAGGCACTGACTCAAATTAAGGAAACCTTAGAAATATTGTTTTTAGTATGAATTAATTGTTCACCAGTTGTTAATTATTTGTAAACCAGTACCATCAGCTAGTACATATTGAATATTCCCTTATACCAAGTAAAACTCTGAATATTGTAGTAGACATCAGCTAGACATCCAAATTGATGCAACACATAGTGACCCATAGACATGGCTTTTTCCAACTTTGGTTTTAGTACCATTCTGCATTTAGTTAACAAAAATATTTTCTTTTAAGTTGAATATGACTTTTATATATTATTTGTTCTGTCATTTACTGCTTTCAGTCTTTAAAGAACTATTCTTTTAGTATGTTTTCTGAAAGAAAAAGCTTTCTTTCTTGAATGCATTTGCACCAGAGCTTCTGTAATGTTGCTTCAGGTTTGTATGGACTAGCTGAATTTCATGCCCAAACAGCTGTATTTTCTTTGTGCAGGCACACATGCATATTAAGGTACTGGCAGAAAAGGCACCTTTAAGCATTTAGATGATGCTAAAATATATGGCTTTTATGTTTTATGAGGGCTAGGCCATGGTCCAAAATATGAGAAATTAAGATAATTATTGCAGGGAGTGGCAGAAGATTATGTTACTTACTGACTCCATGTTTTCTGACTCTGGGAAATTCCTTTTATTTTCCGAGGCATGTTTCTCTTGTCTTTGGAATACTGTGAATACCAGAAATAATATTTGTTGAGCACCTAGTAGAGGGAAATCATAGCTTGCGCTAAACGAAGAGTTAATAACAGAATCAACCACTGGTAAAAAAAAGATCAAGATCTTCCTGCCAGAGTCAAGAACTGTGAGGTGCACATGGAGACTCCACAGTTCYGTCGTCCACAGCAGACCTCGCTGGTGCAGTCTGCCTGTAGCTATGAGATGAACTCATAAGCAGGTAGTCCATCTGCCATCCTACATGTAGTCCTATCTTTTTATTTTTACAGCACTGGAAAATGAGGCCCAGAGAAATGTAATTTGCTCAAGATGCCACATTAAGTATGGGAGAAATCTTTGGATGGCAGTCCAAACTCAATATTCAGTAACTGAGTTCATTCTTATTTTTCATTTTTATAAACAAGTATTTTACTCCTTTTTCTTTCATATCTTTTGCTTTATAGTATTGAGTCACATTGAACATTTTATACTGGCAGTTACTATTTTAAATGTGATGCCCGATTCAAATCCTATGTTCATCAGCTTTCAGAAAAGTAAAAACAACAACAACAACAACAAAAACTGCCCGAGGGTCAGCAGATGTTGAAGGACATAGGTAGACAGATAATTAGGAAGTGGTTTCCTAAGTAAGGATTACCCTAAAATTTTATGCGTACTCTCCTTTGATCTTTGGACTTTTTCCTCTTTGACATGGGTATGATGCTGGAATCCACTGTAGCTGGCAATAGTTAAATTAATCCTTTTCACAGAAAACAAATTCATGTTTGCAAACAACTACAGAATTAATTTGAACTTACTTAGCTAAAGGGGAACATGATGAAGAAAGACAGAGTTAGGCCTTTGTCTAATCACTTATGTCTCAGCCTCCACTGTTTGTGTTTGTTTTAGTTACATTTTCAAACATTCTCATTTTCCCATGTTCTGTGTTCGCCTTGGAAAGCCTTCTAATAGCATAAATGACAAACAGGAGTTCCTGGCTGCTGAGTCATCACCTCGGTTTGGCAGGCATCTACTTGCAATGGGTCACTTTCAAAATAAGTCCCTGGCAGCAGATGTCACTGTTGGTTTGTCTTAAGTCTGGAGCACTTCCTTCCTCACTAGTGGAACTCATGAGTCTGAGTTAGGCAAGCCTATATTTCAGGGAGCACGGTTTTATGAAGCATTTAGTGATGGCTCTTTGGACTGATTTAAGGGTCATGTCTTAATCTTGTTTCATTACACAGAATTTTAAATATTGTTATTTTTCACTTTTACTTCCTATGTTCTGGAGATAAGTTCAGTACCCTGTATGCT
Source organism: Apodemus speciosus (assembly GCA_002335545.1). Lineage (NCBI taxonomy): Eukaryota > Metazoa > Chordata > Mammalia > Rodentia > Muridae > Apodemus > Apodemus speciosus. The sequence continues at coordinate 22,296 of BDUI01003833.1, forward strand.
GGGCAAACATTCTGCCGCTGACTTGTACCCTGCACCCTTGTTTATTTTGAGAATGAATTTCACTGTGTATTCCAGGCTGGTTTTGAACTCTTGCCTCAGCCTCATGAGTGTTGGGGTTACAGATGTGCAACACTAGCCTCCATTTTTAATAGAGATCTTCCCTATTAAATCGGAATGTTTTTCCTTTCTTCTCTCTTGGTGCATGTTGTGTATTTTTTTAAAGGATTTATTTATTTTACTTACATGAGTGTACTATAGCTGTCTGACATACCAGAGGCCAATGGATCCCATTACAGATGGTTGTGAGCTACCATGGGTTGCTGGGATTTGAACTCAGGACCTCTGGAAGAGCAGTCAGTGCTCTTAACCTCTGAGTCATCTCTCCAGCCTCGCATATTGTGTATTAAGAGTGGAACATCTGTCCTTCTTTTCTCTCAGCTGTGCTCATTTGCTCATGTATAAATCCCCTGATGAGATTTTCTTCAACATCAGCTTCGTACTCACAGTTTTACTTAGTTGTGTGAGCTGTTTATCTACACTGTTTGTTAACTTCTCACATTCTTTCTTCTATTCACTCTTCTCTGGGATTCTAGGATCTTAGAAGCTACATACCTCAGACACAGCTTTCTGAAGGCATCAAGTAAAACTTGATACTGTGGCATGAGAGTGGGGGAGGAGGCAAGGCATTCTCCAGTTTCTGCTATTTCACTGTATTCAAACACCAAACATCAGTTTGTTATGGTAGCTGTGGAGTGGTCCCAGCCTCTTGCTTCTGTTGGCACTTCCGCAGTCTTATCATTTTCTCTCAGATGAACCCACTGCAGGCAGCAGCATGCATCCCCAAACCCTGCCAAATACCACATGCAAGTTCTAGTTCTTTATGTCCATATGGTTAACTCTTTCGTCTACAGATGTCTCATTCATGTTAACAAGGACATAAGCTTCCAGGGCTCATTTATTTTAAAATCTTTTAAAATGGCTCACTTCTTCACTTTGTTAAGTTAATGCCTAACCATTTTCTGGTGTGTGTGTGTGTGTGTGTGTGTGTGTGTGTGTGTGTGTGTGTGTACTTCCTATGTTCTGGAGATCAAGTTCAGTACCCTTGTATGCTAGGCAAGCTTAGTAATATATACATATTACCTTTAAAATTTATTTATTTAAATTCCAGTCTTTGTTCCCCTCAGTACCCCCTCCCACAGTGTCTCATTCCATTCCTCTTTCCCCTTGCCTCTRAGAGGATGCTCCTTCTTTACCAGACCTTCCCTTTCCCTGGGGTTTCAGGTCTCTTGAGGATTGAGTGCATCTTCTCCTGTTGAGGCTAGACTAGGGAGACCTCTGCTACATATGTGCCGGGGCCTAGGACCAGCCCGTGTATGCTTCTGGTTGGTGGCTCAGTCTCTGGGTGCTCCCTGGGGTCTGGGTTAGTTGAGGCTGTTAGTCTTTCTATGGGGTTGCTCTCCCTTTTAGTTTCTTTAATCCTTCCCCTAATTCAACCATATGGGGTCCCTGACTTCAGTCCAATGGGTGGATGCAAGCATCTGCTTCTGTCTCAGTCAGCTGCTGGTGGGACTCTCAGAAGATAACCATGCCTGTAAGCACATCATAGCATAGTAGCATCAGGCCTTGTTTCCCCTGCATGAGATGGATCCCCAGTTGGCCCTGTCATTGGACCACCTTCCCTACAGTCTCTGGTCTCTGTAGTTCTTTAAGACATGAACAATTCTGGGTCAGGAGWTTTGATTGTGGGTTAGTAACCATGTCCCTCCACTTGAGGCTTTGCCTATCTTCTGGAGGTGAACTGTTTGAGTTTCCTTTCCCCAGTGTGGAGCATTTTAGCTAAGGTCACTTCCAATGACTCCAGAGAGTGTCTTACTTCCTGGATTTCTGGTACTTTCTAGAGGGTCCTCCTATCTCCCATTCCCCAAAGCTACTTATTTCCTTTCATTCTTTTGGCCCTCTGGGCTTCTCTCCTGACCTATCCCCCCATATCTGTTCCTTCCCCCCCTTTCCCATCTCCCTCCTCTCTCCCATTGTAGTCCCTCCCCTCCCTCTGTCTCCTGAGATTATTTTCTTACCCCTTCTAAGTGGGATTGAAACCTTCTCATTTGGGCATTTCTACTTGTAAAAAAAACTTCTTGCAGTCTGTAGGCCGTATCCTAGGTATTCTGTACATTTTGGCTAATAGCCACTTATCACTGTGTACATACCATATGTGTTCTTTTGTGATTGGGTTAACTCACTCAGGATGATACTTTCTAGCTCCATCCATTTGCCTAAGAATTTCATGAAGTCATTGTATTTAATAGCTGAGTAGTATTCCATTCTTAATGTACCACATTTTCTGTATCCATTCCTCTGTTGAAGGACATCTGGCTTTTTTCCAGCTTCTGAATATTATGAATAAGGCAGCTATGAACATAATGGAACATGTGTTATATGTTGTTATATGTGTTATAATTTGGAAGATCTTCTGGGTATATGCCCAGGAGTGGTATAGCTGGGTCCTCCAATAATAATCTGTCCAATTTTCTGAGGAACTGCCAGACTGACTTCCAAAGTGGTTGTACCAGCTTGCAATGCCACTAACAATGGAGGAGTGTTCCTCTTTCTCCACATTCTCTCCAGCATCTGTTGTCATCTGAGTTTTTGATCTTAGCCATTCTGACAGATGTGAGGTAGAATCTCAGGGTTGTTTTGATTTGCATTTCCCTGATGACTAAGGATGTTGAACATTTCTTTAGGTGCTTATCAGCCATTCAGTATTCCTCAGTTGAGAATTCTTTGTTTAGCTCTGTACCACATTTTTTAATAGGGTTATTTGGTTCTCTGGAGTCTAACTTCTTGAGTTCTTTGTATATATTGGATATTAGCCCTCTAAAGGATGTAAGGTTAGTAAAGATCTTTTCCAGATCTGTTGGTTGCCATTTTGTCCTATTGACAGTGTCCTTTGCCTTCCAGAAGCTTTGCAATTTTATGAGGTCAATTCTTGATCTTAGAGCACAAGCCCTTGGTATTCTGTTCATGAAATTTTCCCTTGTGCCCATATGTTCAAGACTCTTTACCACTTTTTCTTCTATTAGTTTCAGTGTATCTGGTTTTATGTGGAGGCCCTTGACCAAGTTGGATTTGAGCTTTGTACAAGGATAAGAATGGATTGATGTGCATTCTTCTATATGCTGACCTCCAGTTGAACCAGCACCATTTGTTAAAAATGCTATCTTTTTTTCCACTGGATGGTTTTAGCTCCTTGTCAAAGAGTGACCATAGGTGTGTAGATTCATTTTTGGGTGTTAAATTATGTTCCATTGATCTATCTGCCTGTCTCTGTACCAATACCTCTCATTTTTTTATCACTATTGCTCTGTATTACAGCTTTAGATCAGGGATGGTGATTCCCCAGAGGTTCTTTGATTATTGAAAATACTTTTCGCTATCTATTTTTTTGTTATTATAGATGAAGTTGAGAATTGCTTTTTCTATATCTGTAAATAATTGAGTTGGAATTTTAATGGGGATTACATTGAATCCATAGATTGCTTTTGGCAAAATGACCATTTTTATTATGTTAATCCTGTTGATCCGTGAGCATGGGAGATCTTTGCAGCTTTTGGGATCATTTTCAATTTCTTTCTTCAGAGACTTGAAGTTCTTGTCATACAGACCTTTCACTTGCTTGGTTAGAATCACACCAATTATTTGTAGCCATTGATTGTGAAGGGTGTCGTTTCCCTAATTTCTTTCTCAGCCCACTTGTTCTTTGATTGTCCAAAACAATCTAGTGATTTGTTTGAGATATTTTTTGATCAGACCACTTTGCTGAAGTTGTTTATCAGGTTTAGGAGTTCTCTGGCACAATTTCTGGTGTCACTTAAGTGTACTATCATATCATCTGCACATAGAGATATTTTTACTTCTTCCTTTCCAATTTGTATCTCTTTGACTTCCTTTTGTTGTCTAATTGCTCTGGCTAGAATTTTGAGTACTATATTGAATAGATAGGGAGAGAGTGGGAAGCCTTGTCTAGTCCCTGATTTTAGTGGGATTGCCTCAAGTTTCTCTACATTTAACTTGACGTTGCCTACTGGTTTGCTGTATATTGCTTTCACTATGTTTAGGTATGGGCCTTGAATTCCTGATCTTTCCAAGACTTAACAGAAAGGGATATTGTATTTTGCCAAAGGCTTTTTCAGCATCTAATTAGATTATCATGTGTTTTTTTTTCTTTGAGTTTATTTATATAGTGGAATATGCTGATGGATTTCTGCATACTGAAACATCCCTGCGTCCCTGGAATGAAGCTTACTTTATGATGTTAAATGAATGATTTGATGTGTTCTTGGAATTGGTTTAAGAAAATTTTATTGAGTATTTTTCATCGATATTCATGGTAAATTTGTTGTAATCATAAAAAGAGAAAGAGGCCTAAGAATATGTTCTACAGGCTTCCTCAGAGGGCCCATGCCAAGGCATCCCTTCCCCCCGAGGGATCAGGGACAAGACAGTATAGTATAGAATAGAGTTTATTTAAGGCATGGGGAGGGGGGTTAAGGGGGTAGTAGTGGCAGAGAAAGGCAGAGAGAAGGAAAGAGTAGAGAAGTAGAGGCTGGCTATGACCATGTGGAGAGATGGGGGAGGGGGAAGAAGGGGGAAAGGGAATAGCCCAAGAGGGCAAGAGAGAAGCTAAGAGAGTAAGAGAGGCAAGAGAGAGAGGAGGGGCAAGAAGACCCTTTTATAGTGGGCCAGACCTACCTGGCTATTGCCAGGTAATTGTGGGGAGGGGAATACCTGTCTATTGCCAGGTAACTGTGGGATGGAGCCCAGACAAAATCCTAACAAAATTCATCTGAAGTTCTCTTTCTTTGTTGGGTCTTTGTTTGGTTTAGGTATCTGTATAACTTTGGCTTCATAGAAAGAATTGGGTATTGTTTCATCTATTTCTATTTTGTGGAATAGTTTGAGAAGTAGTGGTATGAGGTCTTCTTTGAAGGTGGGATAGACTTCTGCACTAAATCCATTCGTTCCTCGGCTATTTTTGGTTCTAATGACTGCTTTCACTTCTTTAGGGGTTATGGGACTGTTTAGATAGTTTATCTGATCTTGGTTTAATTTTGGTACCTGATATCTGTCTAGAAAATCATCCATTTCATCCAGATTTTCCAGTTTTGTTTAATATAACCTTTTGTAGTAGGATCTGATGATTTTTTAGATTTCCTCAGTTTCTGTTGTTATGCCTCTTTTTTCTTTTTTCTTTTTTCTTTTTTCTTTTTTCTTTTTTTGGTTTTTTCGAGACATGGGTTTCTGTGTAGCCCTGGGTGTCCTGGAACTCACTCTGTAGACCAGGCCAGCCTTGAACTCAGAAATCTGGCTGCCTCTGCCTCCCAAGTTCTGGGATTAAAGGCGTGTGCCACCACCGCCTGGCATGCCTCTTTTTTCATTCTTGATTTTGTTGATTTGGATACTATGTGCCCTCTGGTTAGTCTGGCTAGGGTTTATCTATCTTGTTGGTTTTCTCAAAGAACCAGCTCCTGGTTTGGTTGATTCTTTGTATAGTTCTCTTGGTTTCTACTTGGTCAATTTCAGCCCTGAGTTTATTTCCCATAATCTACTCCTCTTGGGTTTATTTACTTCTTTTTGTTCTAGAGCTTTCAGATGTGCATACCAAGCTGATAGTGTATGGTCTCTTTGATTTCTTTATGGAGGCACTCAGAGCTATTGGTATTTTTCTTAGCACTGCTTTCAGTTTTTCACGTAAATTTAACTATGTTGTGTCTTCATTTTTGTTAAATTCTAAAACGTCTTTAATTTCTTTATTTATTTCTTCCCTGATCAAGTTGTCATTGAGTAGAGAGTTGCTCAGCTTCCATGTAATTGTGGGTTTTCTGTTGTTTTTGTTGTTATTGAAACCTTAATTTGTGGTGATCTGATAGAATGCATGGGGTTATTTTAGTCTTCTTGTATCAGTTTAGGCTTTTGTTGTGTCCAAATTATATGGTCAATTTTGGAGAAGCTACCATGAGGTGCTAAGAAGGTATATTCTTTTGATTTAGGGTGAGATGTTCTGTAGGTATCCGTTACATGCATTTGGTTCATAACTTCTGCTAGTTCCACCTTGTCTCTGTTTCATTCTGTTTCCCTGTTCTGTCCATTGGTGAGAGTTGACTGTTGGAGTCTCTCACTATTATTGGTGAGGCTCAATGTGTGCTTTGAGTTTTAATAATTGTATATAGATATAATAATGGTAAGGATAAAAGTATTCCTAAGTTGATTGAAAGTGGAATTATAAATATTTTCTGATAAAGTTGAAGATTTACATGGAAAATGTTTCTGCAAAAAAAATGAAGAAATAAATAGAAAAACGTTAAAATTGAAGATTATCATGGAAAATTATCTAGATAAAATGGTAGAAATAAAAATAGTTCTAAGTTGGTTGAAAGTGGAATTATAAACATTTTCAGGTAATCTTCAATAAGATTTACATGGAAAATATTTCTTTCTTT
>BDUI01003833.1:64428-76207 GCA_002335545.1 Apodemus speciosus
AAAAAAAATATTTAATAGTTTGGGTTCATAAAGGGTGAAATATAACCCTCTGTTCACAATCCTCATTTTATTTGAGAAATTATTAGGTGAATGATAAGTTTAAAATCCAAATAGCAAAACTGAAGTTAGTGAATTTGTTGTTAATTTACAAAGCTGAAGGAAAATATTTATCTGAAGTAAAGTGACCTGACAATCCCCACAATTTCAAACGGTTTGCAGTGACATGAGTAAAAGATGTCAATTTGACATCTGTGAAGGTCTAACAGAATGCTTTCTGCAGCTGTTTCTGCACATGTATGACTATACTTTAACATGGATTGCTTGTATATGTATATATATATATATCTATCACATTTTCTCCAGCATCAGATGTTATATTTTTCTTGTCTTTCTAGAGGGTTTCTAGAGGGTTTAGTGTGTGAAAGTACCAGGACTTGTGCTGTCTTCTTGTACCATGTGTTCTCACCAGATGGAGTTGACACTTGTCTAATGGGGGAAGATTGCTTAGAGAGTGTAAGACATGCTTTCCCATGAAGCAAATATAGGTATCTTGGTATTATCCTAACTTAATATACGATAGGCAAACGTTCTTTTCAATGTTTATCTTGTCTGTGTTCATTTGTTGACATAATAGCTAATAATTCTTACAAAGAAAATTGTGAATCTAAAACTATTTCCTTTTTTAGAATAATTTTCTTCTTTGCAAGAAACAAGATATTTTTATAATTTTAAATTTTAGACAATCTCTGTTTTATTTATGAACTTGGAAGAAAATGAAAAGTAACTTATAAGCAACATTTATTCACTTAAAGTAAGTTTTTGCAGACCTGCATTTTACTGTTGAAATAGTGCCATAAAGCCTTCTAAAATCACTGAATCCTGGAACTCTATCTGTGCTGTGGATTATCTTGTTTGTGCCAGTATCTCACTGCTCTCAAAGGTCCTTTCCTGGCTACAATTTAGTATGACTACCTCCTGTTTTTCTCTCCAAGTGCCTCCCATGGAAATTCTTGAAAAATAAAGCAACGTTTCAACCCACACTTTAATGAGTGGACTGGAATCCCTATTCCATTAGCTATCTCAGAAGTGACTCATAGAATTGTCTAGCCCGTGCTTTCCTAACATTTTCCATGCACTGTAAGTTATTTCTTCATCTTTTACTACTTAAGTGCTTTTCATATTTGCCAGCTGAGGAACTGGAAATAAAGGAGACCTATAGTTTTAAATTGGAATGTATTGTTTGAACTTTTAAAACGAAGTCCTGGCGATCCAGCATCTGGCAGATGGACTTCAGAAAAATGGAGAGTTAGAATACAAGTAAAAGTTACTCAGCTACAATTTGTCTAATGTGAAGGCAACCCTATACTGTTCTCTTTTGCATCCTTTCCTTTGTTTGTTACTATTTGTTTTTGTGTAAGCACCTTTAGGCACCCAAACATCTAGGTACTTCATCCAAACCAAGTACCCTATCAGATAGGGTAGTGTCAGAAGTACAGGACAAATGGGACATCATTATTGAGGCTTCAAGTGTGTTCCCTGAGATAACTCAAGGAGGTGGAGTATATCCTAGTTAACTGATCATTCATTTGCTTCATGGAGATTCTCAAGTTCACATGAGAAATATGTGTGAAATGCTATAGAATACTGAGAAGTTAATTTTTAAAAAGAGAACTGATAAAAGTCATATCCTTGTTGACACATACCTTTAAAAATCTCTGGTCCCTTAACTTCTTAGCATTCTACTCTACCCAGAACCCAGAAGCTATGTCTCAGACACATTCCTGAACAGAAGCAGAGTGCTTTGTGGGGAGACATGGAGCAAATGACTCAGGATCTTGGTAGTTCCGCTGTGGCAGTTGTTGTGGTATGTGACCTCCTGAAACTCAGTTATTTCAGTTCAACTTCAAGTTTTTCTCTCTAAAAAAATATAGCATTTTCTGACTTGACTATATCATATTTTTTTTTTTGTTTTGAGCATCAAATGAAAGAGTATGGGAGTAGGGGGAAGTCCTAGAGATAGTACCATTTGTCTTAGCTTTCTATTGAGGCATAGGCTCTGAAATTACAAGCTGAATAAGGATTTTAGGGACTTAGGTAAAGTAGAGTTGACTTTTTTGTTTGTTTTTTAGGCTTTGGGGAATAGGACATGTGCACATTATGCAGTCTGTCTAAGAAGACAGATGCTTACAATTATGAACAATGATTGGCAGAAAAATGCATTCTTTCATAAATAAGACCATAGGAAGTTTGTGTTATCCAAACATAACTTACCTCGTTCTTTAGGTTTGTAAGAGCTGACTATTATTTGTTACCTTATAAACAAAAGACTGTCCATTGGTGAGGAATTCTCCATGTTAACCAAAGAGAATTGAAAGGCTTTAATTATCCAACAACTGAGAACTTAACTATGCTGTGAAAAAACTATACCTATCAAATTATATTTAATAAGATATTTGGGTAGAGAAAATTAGTAGCATGGAAAATATTGTTAAGTAAAAATATCTTTTGTAGTATTAGAATAATGTTGATATTTTTAACTGAAACAGGTATTTTCTCACTATTTCTTATACATGTACCGAGCATTCTTAAGAGGATTTTTTTGTTTAGATATTCTATTAATAGAATTACCTCAACATGGCATATTCATTTGAATTATATGGTATCAGAGCTTTACTCTTTTTTTATTAGTTATTTGCTTTATTTATATTTCAAATGATATTCCCTTTCCTTGTTACCATTCCAAAAACTCCCTGTCCCATGCTCCCTCTCCCTGCTTAGCAACACCCCCTCCCAATTTCCTGACCTGGCATTGCCCTATACTAGGGCATAGAGCCTTCACAGAACCAGTGGCCTCTCCTCTCATTGATGTCTGAAAAGGCCATCCTCTGCTACATATGTAGCTGAAGCCATGGGTCCCTCCATGTGTACTCTTTGGTTGGTGGTTTAGTCCCTGGGAGCTCTGGGGGTTGGTACATATTATTGTTCCTCCTTCAGGGCTGCAAACCTCTTTAGCTCCTTGGACCCTTTCTCTAGCTGCCCCATTGGGGACCCTATGCTGTGAGCTATGGGTATTTTGATCCACCTAAGAAGGATCAATGTACCAAACTTTGGTCTTCCTCCTTCTTGAGCTTCATGAGGTCTTTGAGTGTATCTTGGGTATTCTGAGCTTTTGGGCTAATATCCACTTATCAGCAAGTATACACCATGTGTGTTCTGTTGTGATTGGGTTACCTCATTCAGGATGATATTTTCTAGCTCTATCCATTTGCCTAAGAATTTCATGAATTCATTGTTTTTAATAGCTGAGTAGTACGTCACTGTGTAAATGTACCACATTTCCTGTATCCATTCCTCTGTTGAGGGACATCTGGGCTCTTTCCGGCTTCTGACTATTAAAAATAAGGCTGCTATGAACATAGTGGTGCACGTGTCCTTCTTACATGTTGGAGCACCTTCTGGTGCCCAGGAGTAGTATGTATATCAGCTGGGTCCTCGGTAGTACTATGTCTAATTTTCTGAGGAACCATGAAACTGATTTCCAGAATGGATTTACTAGCTGGTAATCCCACCAGCATTGGAGGAGTGTTCCTCTTTTTCCACATCCTCTCCAGCATCTCCTGTCCCCTGAGTTTTTGATCTTGGCCATTCTGACTGGTGTGAGGTAGAATCTCAGGGTTGTTTTGATTTGTATTTCCCTGATGATTAAGGATGTTGATCATTTCTTTAGGGGTTTTTAGGCCATTCAGTATTCCTCAGTTGAGAATTCTTTGTTTACCTCTATACCCCATTTTTAATAGGGTTATTTGGTTCTCTGGAGTCTAACTTCTTGAGTTCTTTGTATATGTTGGATGTAGGACTGGTAAAGATCTTTTCACAATTTGTTGGTTGCTGTTTTGTCCTATTGACAGTGCCTTTGCCTTACAGAAGCTTTGCAATCTTATGAGGTCCCATTTGTCAATTCTTGATCTTAGAGCATAAGCTATTGGTATTCTGTTCAGGAAAATTTCCCCTGTGCCTATGTGCTCCAGATTCTTCCTCACTTTCTCTTCTATTAGATTCAGTGTATCTGGTTTTATGTGGAGGTCCTTGATCCACTTGGACTGGAGCTTTGCATAGGGAAATAAGAAGGGATCAATTTGCATCCTTCCATATGTTGACTGACAGTTGAACCAGCACCATTTGTTGAAAATGCTGTCTTTTTCCCACTGGTTGGTTTTAGCTCCTTTGTTAAAGACAAAGTGACCATAGGTGAGTGGGTTTGTTTCTGGGTCTTTAATTCTATTCCATTGATCTACCTGCCTGTCATTGTACCAATACCATGCAGTTTTTTGTTTTTGTTTTTTTTTTTTTATCACTTTTGCTTTGTAGTATCGCTTTAGGTCGGGGATGGTCATTCTGCCAGAGGTTCTTATATTGTTTAGAATAGTTTTCGCTATCCTTGTTTTTTTGTTATTCCAGATAAATTTGGAAATTGTTTTAACTCTATGAAAAATTGACTTGGAATTTTGATGGGGATTGCATTGAATCTGCAGATCGTTTTAGGCAAGATGGCCATTTTTACTATACTAACCCTGACAATCCATGATCATGGGAGATCCTTCCATCTTCCGATATCTTCTTCAATTTCTTTCTTCAGAGACTTGAAGTTCTTGTCATACAGATCTTTCACTTGCTTGGTTAGAGTCATACCAAGGTATGTAATATTATTTGTGACTACTGTGAAGGGTGTCATTTCTCTAATTTCTTTCTTAGCCTCTTTATCCTTTGAGAATAGGAAGGCTACTGATTTGTTTGAGTTAATTTTACATCCAGCCACTTTGCTGAAGTTGTTTATCAGGTTTAGGAGTTCTCTGGTGGAATTTTTGGGGTCACTTAAGTATGTGATCATATCATCTGTGAATAGTGATAATTTGACTTCTTCCTTTCCAATTTGTATCTCTATGGCCTCCTTTTGTTGTGTAATTGCTCTGGCTAGGACTTTGAGTAATATATTGAACAGTTAGGGATGGAGTAGATAGTCTTTTCTAGTCCCTGATTTCAGTAGGATTGCTTCAAGTTTCTCTCCATTTAGTTTGATTTTGGCTACTGGTTTGCTGTATATTGCTTTTTCTATGTTTAGATATGGGTCTTGAATTCCAGATCTTTCCAGGAGTTTTATCATAAAGTGGTGTTGGATTTTGTCAAATGCTTTCTCAACATCTAATAAGATGATCATATGTTTTCTTTTCTTTGAGTTTGCTTATATAGTGGATTACATTGAGAGATTTCTGTATATTGAACCATCCTTGCATCCCTGGGATAAAGCCTACTTGACCATAATAGATGATCATTTTGATGTGTTCTTGGATTCTGTTGGCAAGAATTATATTGAGTATTTTTGCATCAATATTCATAAGGGAAATTGACCTAAAGTTCTCTTTCTTTGTTTGCTCTTTGTGTGGTTTAGGTATCAGGGTAATTGTGGTTTCATAGAAAGAATTGGGTAGTGTTCCTTCTGTTTATATTTTAGCGAATAGTTTGAAGAGTATTGGCATTAGGTCTTCTTTGAAGGTCTGATAGAACTCTGCATCACACCCATTTGGTTCTGGCCTTTTTTTTGTTGGGAGACTATTAATGATTTCTTCTATTTCATTAGGGGTTATGCAATTGTTTAGATCATTTTTCTGGTCATGATTTAATTTTGGTACCTTGTGTCTATCTAGAAAATTATCCATTTCCTCTTGATTTTCTAGTTTTTGTTAAGTGTAAGCTTTTATATTCCGTAGGATCTGATGATTTTTGGATTTCCTCAGTATCTGTTGTTATGTTTCCTTTTTCATTTCTGATTTTGTGGATTTGGATACTTTCTCTGTGCCCTCTGGTTACTTTGGCTAAGGATTTATCTATCTTGTTGGTTTTTTCAAAGAACCAGCTCCTGTTTTGGTTGATTCTTTGTATAGTTCTTTGTGTTTCTACTTGGTTGATTTCAGTCCTGCGTTTGATTATTTCCTGTCAACCACTCCTCTTGGATGTATTTGCTTCTTTCTGTTCTAGAGCTTTGAGGTGTACTGTCAAGCTACTAGTGTATGCTCTTTCCAGTTTCTTTTTGGAGTCACTCAGAGCTAAGTGTTTTACTCTTAGCACTGCTTTCATTGTGTCCCATAAGTTTGGGTATGTTGTGCCTTCATTTTCATTAAATTCTAAAAAGTCTTTAATTTCTTTCTTTATTTCTTTCTTGACCAAGTTGTCATTGAGTAGAATGTTGTTCAGTTTCCATATGTATGTGGGCTTTCTGTTGTTTTTGTTGTTATTGAAGAACAGCCTTAGTCTGTGGTGATGTGATAAAGTGCGTGGGATTATTTCAATCTCCTTATATCTGTTGAGGTCAGTTTTGTCACTGAGTATATGGTCAATTTTGGAGAAGGTACCATGAGGTGTTAAGAAGAAGGTATATTGTTTTGTTTTAAGACAAAATGTTCTATAGATATCTGTTAAAATCATTTGGTTTATAATTTCTGTTAGTTTCACTGTGTCTCTCTTTGGTTTGTTCCCACGATCTGTCCATTTATGGGAGTGGGCTGTTGAAGTCTCTCACTGTTATTGTGTKAGGTGCAATGTGTGCTTTGAGTTTTAGTAAAGTTCCTTTTATGAATGTGGGTGCCCTTGTATTTGGAGCATAGATGTTCAGAATTGAGAGTTCATCTTGGTAGGTTTTTCCTTTGATGAGTATGAAGTGTCCTTCCTTATCTTTTTTGATTACTTTAGGTTGAAAGTCGATTTTATTTGCTATTAGAATGGCTACACCAGCTTGTTTCTTGGGACCATTTGCTTGGAGTATTCTTTTCCAGCCTTTTACTCTGAGGTAGTATCTGTCTTTGTGCCTTAGGCTTGTTTCCTGTATGCAGCAAAATGTTGGGTCCTATTTATGTGTCCAGTCTGTTAGTCTGTCTTTTTATTGGAGAATTGAGTAATGGTTGCTTCCTGTCATTTTTGTTATTAGAGGTGGAGCTATGTTTGTTTGGCTCTCTTCTTTTTATTTTGTTAAAAGAGGATTATTTTCTTGCTTTTTCTAGGCTGCAGTTTCCCTCCTTTTGTTGGTGTTTTGCATTCATTATCCATTGAAGGCCTGGATTTGTGGAAAGATATTGTATAAATTTGTTTTTGTCATGGAATACCTTATTTTGTTCATATATGGTAATTGAGAATTTTGCTGGGTTTAGTACTCTGGGCTGACATTTGTGTTCCTTTATGGTCTGTATGACATCTGTTCAGGATCTTCAGGCTTTCACAGTCTCTGGCAAGAGGTCTGGTGTAATTCTGATAGGTCTTCCTTTATATGTTACTTGACATTTCTCCTTACTGCTTTTAACATTCTTTCTTTGTTAATATATTTGGTGTTTTGATTATTATGTGACAGGAGGAATTTCTTTTNGTGTATGCTCTTTCCAGTTTCTTTTTGGAGTCACTCAGAGCTAAGTGTTTTACTCTTAGCACTGCTTTCATTGTGTCCCATAAGTTTGGGTATGTTGTGCCTTCATTTTCATTAAATTCTAAAAAGTCTTTAATTTCTTTCTTTATTTCTTTCTTGACCAAGTTGTCATTGAGTAGAATGTTGTTCAGTTTCCATATGTATGTGGGCTTTCTGTTGTTTTTGTTGTTATTGAAGAACAGCCTTAGTCTGTGGTGATGTGATAAAGTGCGTGGGATTATTTCAATCTCCTTATATCTGTTGAGGTCAGTTTTGTCACTGAGTATATGGTCAATTTTGGAGAAGGTACCATGAGGTGTTAAGAAGAAGGTATATTGTTTTGTTTTAAGACAAAATGTTCTATAGATATCTGTTAAAATCATTTGGTTTATAATTTCTGTTAGTTTCACTGTGTCTCTCTTTGGTTTGTTCCCACGATCTGTCCATTTATGGGAGTGGGCTGTTGAAGTCTCTCACTGTTATTGTGTKAGGTGCAATGTGTGCTTTGAGTTTTAGTAAAGTTCCTTTTATGAATGTGGGTGCCCTTGTATTTGGAGCATAGATGTTCAGAATTGAGAGTTCATCTTGGTAGGTTTTTCCTTTGATGAGTATGAAGTGTCCTTCCTTATCTTTTTTGATTACTTTAGGTTGAAAGTCGATTTTATTTGCTATTAGAATGGCTACACCAGCTTGTTTCTTGGGACCATTTGCTTGGAGTATTCTTTTCCAGCCTTTTACTCTGAGGTAGTATCTGTCTTTGTGCCTTAGGCTTGTTTCCTGTATGCAGCAAAATGTTGGGTCCTATTTATGTGTCCAGTCTGTTAGTCTGTCTTTTTATTGGAGAATTGAGTAATGGTTGCTTCCTGTCATTTTTGTTATTAGAGGTGGAGCTATGTTTGTTTGGCTCTCTTCTTTTTATTTTGTTAAAAGAGGATTATTTTCTTGCTTTTTCTAGGCTGCAGTTTCCCTCCTTTTGTTGGTGTTTTGCATTCATTATCCATTGAAGGCCTGGATTTGTGGAAAGATATTGTATAAATTTGTTTTTGTCATGGAATACCTTATTTTGTTCATATATGGTAATTGAGAATTTTGCTGGGTTTAGTACTCTGGGCTGACATTTGTGTTCCTTTATGGTCTGTATGACATCTGTTCAGGATCTTCAGGCTTTCACAGTCTCTGGCAAGAGGTCTGGTGTAATTCTGATAGGTCTTCCTTTATATGTTACTTGACATTTCTCCTTACTGCTTTTAACATTCTTTCTTTGTTAATATATTTGGTGTTTTGATTATTATGTGACAGGAGGAATTTCTTTTSTGGTCTAATATATTTGGAGTTCTATAGGCTTCTTGTATATTCATGGGCATCTCTTTATTTAGGTTAGGGAAGTTTTCTTCTACAATTTTGTTGAAGACATTTACTTGCTTTTTAAACTGGAAATCTTTGCTCTTTTCTCTACCTATTATCCTTAGGTTTGGTCTTCTCATTGTGTCCTGGATTTCCTGGATGTTTTGGGTTATAAGCTGTTTGCATTTTGCATTTTCTTTAACTCTTGTGTCAATGGTTTCTATGGTATCTTCTGCAACTGAAATTCTCTCATCTATCTCTTGTATTCTCTTGATAATGCTTGCATCTATGACTCCTGACTTCTTTCCTAGGTTTTCTATCTCCAGAGTTGTTTCCTTTTGTGATTTCTTTATTTTTCTACTTCCATTTATAGATCCTGGATGGTTTTGTGCAATTTCTTCCCCTGTTTGGTTGTGTTTTCCTGTATTTCTTTAAGGGTGATATATATCGAGTAGGATATATATATATATCCTACTCGAAGTCCTCTATCAGCATCATAAGCTGTGATTTGAAGTCTAAATCTTGCTTTTCTGGTGTGTTGGGGTATCCAGGACTTGGGGTTATGGGAGAACTGGGTGGGGATTGTACCATGTTGCCTTGGTTTCTGTTGGTTATGTTTTTGCATTTGTCTTTCGCCATTTGGTTATCTCTGGTATAAGATGGTCCTGCTGTCTCTGGCTAGAGCTTGTCCCTCCTGTGGCCTGAAACCTGTCTCAGGACCCCTGGGAGATCAGTTCTCCCCTGGCACAGAGGGCTGTGGCTCAGACCAGTTCATTGGTGCAGATGGAGCTTGGAAGGACCCTGTCCCAGCTGCTCTGCCACTCTTGTATTCCCTGTGCTCCTTACTGTACCCCCACCCCTTGCACAGTCATTGGAGAGAAAATGGCAGTCTCACCTCCAAACCTGGGAATCAAAGCATTTCCTCTAGACCAGTTCTCCCTTGGCAGGACCTGTGCACATATGGCTGTGGAGCAGCCCAGCACCTGGGTGCAGACGGAGCCAGAACGACCCTGTCCCAGCAGCTTTGCCACACCTGTGTTCCCTGTGCTCCTTGCTGTACCACAGCACACCAGAGTGAAAAATTAGAGCTTTGCTTTTAATATGAAAACCAAGAACATTAGGTACTCTTGAGTAGATTATACTTTTCCTACTTCAGTGGCATAGGAATTAAAATAGTTTCTTTGTTTTTTAAATAAAAACATTTTAAGTCTATTTTTTAATTGAATATAGACTTGAGTGTGTGKGTGTGCATCTATGAGTAAATATAGATGCTAGAGCAGAATGTTGGGTGTCTTCTAGTATTCCTTGCATTGAGTGCCTTGAAACAGGTTCATCGAAAGTGAAGCACATCATTGCAGCTACTGTGAGCTCATGGGATCCACTGTTTCCACCTCCCCAAACCTGGAGTTCTAGATATGCACAGACATAACTGGCTTTTACCAAGGGCTCTGGAGACTTGAACTCCAGTCTTGTGCTTTCAAGATAAGCATTATTAGCTACTGACCCATCTCAAGCCTTATATTAAAGACTTACATTGTAATCACTATTCACTGCAGTTCAACATCAGTGTCCTACTCACTGATTCTACTCAAGGACTGACACTGACAAAGTGTCTAGCCATCTCCTTAAACTTGAGTCTTTCAAGGCAATGTAGAGGACTGTCCTAGAATTAATGTATGTCACTTTGTCTCACAATCCTGTAGACAGAATGAGTCATATTTCCTACACCCCCTTCTAAATAAATAAATAAACAARTAAATAAATAAATAAAGCCAGAATATGAACCTTACCACATACCTGTAACAAAAAGGAGTAGAACCAGAAGTATTTGGTAACTAACATCAATGAAGACAGAATTCACAGAAATTCTGGAAACCATTATATACCATTAAATAAGCCAGTCCTACAAAAATAACTATTATCTTTCCTTTCCTATGTAGAATCTAGGAACATAAAAAACAGAAAATGAAGAAGGTATATAATCAGGGATGCAGAAAGAGGAAGGAAAAGGGGGATGAGGAAGAGGAATAGAAGGATTGAACATTTTGAAAATAAATCATGTGCATGCATAGAATTGTCTTCACAAACCCCTTTGCATAATAAAATTTAAAAATGAAATGGCAAAAATATTGCTAACACTTTCCTTGAGATTCTGTGTGAAAGGATTTCTACACAGTGTGTCATCTACATGACACAATGAAACCCCAAAGTGAGTCAAGCTACTACCTCTGTTTTAAAACCAGAAATCCAGATGAGAAAAATGAAGAGTCATCCAGTGGAACAGATACAGTGGGAGTTAGACTCAGAACTGTCTGACCGTAAGGAGCAACTACAGAATTCAACCTTCAGACATCTACAATCATCAATGCTTGCATTTAACAAGAAGGAGATGAAGATGAGGAACTCCGTATTCCATTGTTAAGCAAGGAATGATTTCCTTCTTTCATTGATGGGAAGAGGACCCCAATGGAGAAAGCCATTACTAGCTGAGGAAGCAGAAGAGGTGCCCTGTATTTCAAGCATATTAATTCTGATTCTAATTACTTAGACCAAGCAGAATTATTCTATGCAGCATGCAATTTTAATACATTTTAAAAATTAATGGTGAATTCTGTTCAGATTAGATAACAACTCTAAATTCAAATGGTAGTTTTTGAAGTTTTTATAGTTAGGCTATATTTTTAAATCAAAGTAAAATGACTACTGACAGAAATCTTGTGAGGACAATATGGAGAGTTTCTATTTACTCTACTTCTTTTTACCTTTGTTAAGGCCTTATATTAATGTCTTTGTTACTGTTCTATTGCTGGTAAAGACATCCTGTCTAAGGCCACATATAAAAAAAGTAATTGATGATTTTTTTCAGAGGTTTAGTCCATGATTACCATGACCACAAGCATGGTAGTAAGGCATAGGACTGGAACAGTGGTTGAACCAGTACATCTGACCCACAAGATGGAAGCAGGATAATATTGAATTATTTTTTTC
>BDUI01003833.1:95137-113548 GCA_002335545.1 Apodemus speciosus
TGTAAGGGCTTCTAACCTATTCATGTTCTCCTGCATTTCTTTAAGGGATTTGGTAATGTCTTTTTTGTGTTCCTCCAGCAGCACCATGACCAGTGCTTTTTTGTCCACATCTTGTCTTTCTGGTGTGTTGATGTACCCAGCACTTGCTGTGGTTGGAGAATTAGGTTCAGGTGCTGCCATATTGCTTTGATTTCTGTTAGTAATGTTCCTGCGTTTGCCTTTTGCCATCTGTTTATCTCTGGATTTAGTTGTTGTGGTTGTTGCTGGTTGGTGTTTGAAGCTCTTGTGAGCCTAGCTTTAGTTGCTGCTGTCACAGAGGGTGACCGTGTTCCTGAGGTGAATGCTGGATGGTTTAAGCTACAGGACTCCTAATTTCCTCCTCAGCTTTGCTGGGCTGGGCCTGAGACTCCTTGCTGCTTGCTGCTGGGTATGCATTTGGCCTTCTACTGTTTCCTCCTGGCCTGCCTAGATGCCAGCTCTTTAGAATCAGGTCTTTTTTTCCACAAATCTGGGCTTGTCTGTTAGATCTTTATGGTGACCTGGGCTCCTCTGTTGGTTTTCTATGGTGACCTGGTCAGGCCAACAGTTGCAAGATTGTGGCAGGTCTTGGGGCTCTGTCTAACCATGAGATTCCCTACAGGAGTTGAGCTTCCTTGGTTGGACTTCTGGAGCCTAGATGTTGGTGCTCTCAGTCCACAGGGCTCTGTCTGGTTAGCTGTTTGAGGTGCCCCGAGGCAAGGTGGCTGCTTCTGCTGTATACCATGCACAACAAGCACAGATGTTGGTCTTGGCCTCTGTCCCCATACCTGGTCCCTGCTGTTAGTAGTCTGTGGTGCCCTGAGGCAAGGTGGCTGCCCTGCCCGGGATCTGGGCACAGGCTGCACAGACCTCTGGGCAAGTTGGCAGCTGAACAGGTGAGCTCAGTGTCCACCCACTGTTCTGACCTGATGCAAGGTGTCTGCCTGGGCTATGGTCCCGGGCCCAGAGTGCACAGACCGCTGATAGAGTTGGTGTCCATGTTGGTCGGCGACTGCCTGCAGCTCTGACCTGAGGCAAGATGTTGGTCTCTGCTGCACGCCAGAAAGGCTGGCCCCTGGAGACCACCACCAAGCTCCCTTGGCTCTGGGTGCAGGCAAGAGCCCGACAGGGCAGCTGCCGTTGGTGTTGGCCTCTGTCCCCGTACCTGTTAGTAGTCTGTGGTGCCCTGAGGCAAGGTGGCTGTCCTGCCTGTGATCCGGGCACAGGCTGCCCAGATCTCTGGGCGAGTTGGCAGCTGAGCAGGTGGGCTCTTTGACCCCCCGCCGCTCTGACCTGATGCAAGGTGGTTGCCTGGGCAACGGTCCAGGCCCCCGGTGCACAGACCCCTGAGCGAGTTGGTGTTCGTGAGGGTCGGCGACCCTCTGCAGCTCTACAAGATTGATTTCTAAAGTGGTTGTACCACGTTCTTGCCAGCATCTGCTGTCACCTGCATTTTTGATCTTAGCCATTCTAATTGGTGTGAGATGGAATCTCAGTGTTGTTTGGATTTACATTTCTCTGATGACTAAGGATGTTGAACATATCTTTAGGTGGTTCTTAACTATTCGAGATTCCTTGGTTTGAATTCTTTGCTTAGCTCCGTACTCCACTTTTCTTTTTAAAAAATAAAGGGAAAAAAAAGATTTTATTTATTTGTCTTATATAAATGACCAGTACACTGTAGCTGTTTTCAGACACACCAGAAGAGATTATCAGATTGTGAGCCACCATGTAGTTGTGGGGAATTGAACTCAGGACCTCTGGAAGTTCAGTCAGTGCTCTTAACTTCTGATCCCTCTCTCAGCCCATGTACCCCACTTTCAATAGGCTTACTTGGTTCTCTGGAGTCTAACTTTTTGAATTCTTTATATATTTTGGATATTAGCCCTCTGTCAGATATAGGGTTGGTAAAGATTTTTTCCCACGTACTAGATACCACAAACAAGAAACCAGAACATGAAAACTCTGACCATGACTATTCTGAATTATGATTAGTACTCCCACCAGAACAATATATATTTAGAAGAAATATTACAGTTTTCATTCTGGTTTTTGGAAACAGTATCAAAATATACCAACTTCTACTCAGATCTGTATTTTGAGTAGTCTTTTAAACTGTTAGGGATTTAAGTAGGTCATATTTTATAATATGATGTGAGTAGTTCTTAAGCAAATTCTAAATGTGACAATCAGACAACTCCATGCAATGTAGCAGACACACAGTTTAAGAATCTAGCCCATGGTTTGAAGTCCTTAAGAAAGCTGATGTCATTTACTAAATCAGAAAGAAAAAAACCCTCAAATTTCTCTATTTCCAAAACCACATGGGAGGCAATTTTCTTTAAGCAAGCAGATGGCTTAAAACAACTTACCCGATGTGTGAGGGTGACCAGCATGCTGTGGTCATTCCACATGTTAAGTCAAAACCCCACTGCAAGGACTCCCCAGTTCTGTTTTCCCAACACAAACTACCTAACTTGGCTAAAAAACACTTAAAAGTTGACTTGAATTTAGATAAATATTTGCAACTTTAAGCAGGGTCAAAGCATCACAGTTTCTTAGCAGCTTTCTTGAGTAACTTATGAGAATAAATATGTATTAATATCTTTCTTTTTGGACAACAAAATGATTATTAGTTTGAATTAAGTAAAACTTTCTGCTAAAAAAGCTCATCCTAACACAGAGAAAAGTCAATTGCTTGATCATATTAACTGTTTATAAATAATTAAAGAAAAAGGGACTTTACTTATTTTGAAATAACAATGTTTTCTCAATTTTGTGGGAATTTCAGTAAATTAATTAGTTGCTCATAGGTTTTTTTCCCTTTTTTGTATTTGAGATTATAGTAAAATTATAGCATATCTCTCTTCCCTTTCTCTTTCCATCTGCCAAACCCCATATAATCCTCTCCACTTACCTTTAAATTCATGACATATTTTATATGAATTGTTATTATATGCATTTATGTATATATACCTATATACTTATAAATAAAACCTTTCAGTCCATACAATGTTACTTGCATATATATTTTCAGCACTGACCAATAGGCACTGGGATAGCAGTTGGTGCTCTCTTCCCTGGAGAAGACTACTTCTCCCACTCATGGATTTCCTCAGTTGCTTATTGTTCCTTGTGTAGGCTTGAGACCTTCTGGGACTTTCCTTGTCCTTTTTGGTGTGTCCATTGGTGTCCTCCTTGTTCAGCTTATGTGTGGGTCACATTAGTGAGACTTTATGCGCGCAACTTCTGAAATTACTAGGTACATAATGCCACAGCAAAGTCCCTGATCCTCTGACTCTAGCAATCTATTTGCCCCTCTTCCACAATATGCCCAGGCCTTGTATATGGGAAGTGTATTATGAAAGTGTTCATTGAGACCAGCTCTGTAGTGGTTTTCTGTAGAGGTATCTTCCTGTTGCAAAGTGAAACTTTCTTGATGGAGATGAAGCTGTGCTTATTTCTGGGTATATACGGGCAAAAATTTATAAATTGTTGTTAGTGATTATCCTAGTTTAGTAAATTAGTGGTTGTAGACTCTCGTATATTAACCATAACTTCACAGGCCCTGAGTAGTTAGCTAGGTTTTCAGTACCAGGCATGGTTTTCTCTTGCTGAGTGAGTTTTATGGAGAAAATACTGCCATAGCTAAGGCATATGTAATAACCGGTAAGAAGCAGAGTGGAGAAGAGTATATGAAAGGGTCTAAAGGGAGAAAAGGGAAAATGTAGTTATAATTTTAAAACTAAAATTAATGAAACAACAAAAAAAGTGCAGCACCCTGCACACTTTGATATTTGAACATTTATTCCAACAAATTTAATTAATTTATTGCTTTYGAGTTCAGCCTCACTTAAATTTTCAGGACACAAGCAAGTCATACACAAATTCTGTATTAGAATGTAACACAAACACTTTCTAGTACAATTCCTAATACAATTCTTGCTCCTATCTTAATTCTGTGGAGTAGTCTTTACCACTTATATTTCTGTGAGGACTCCATCACTCAGAACACCAACCAGAATGACCCATAGGTTCTGTTTACAGCAGTTTATGGCTGTAGCCTGCCACAACCTTAACCATTTCCAAATTTCTGTCCAAAGCTTAAGAACTGCTTAAGTTTAGTCTCAACTATAACATTGTTTTTTTCTATATCAGCCAGTTTTGCAATGTTGTGATAAAATACTCAACAGAAAACACAAGAATGTTCTTTCCACTCATTATGGTGAGGAAGGTGTAATGAGAAGCTCAGTGTGTGACATAATGAGCGTGTGGCAGAGATTTTGTATGTCAGCAGACAGGAAGCCGAGAGGGATGGAGAAACCAAAGGCCAGGACCAGCCTTCGAAGCCCATCGTGACCTAACAGATGGTTGTTTGCCATGCCCCTAAGGGTTCCACAGATCTGGAGATTTCATCTTAACAAAGCTCTTTGTTTCTGCATTTACATTATATATCTTATTGGCAGATTTCCTAGGAAAAAGTTGATTTTTAAAAAGTAGAACCTGGAGCAAACTGGTTATATTACAAAGGACAATGCAATAAGGTTGTGACAAAGGTGAATGCAAGTTGTGAGTGATGAGTAAGACTAAAATGAGAAGGTAGAGCTTGTGGACAAAGTATAGGAAAGATTACAGGATCTCATAAGTAAAATACTATGTGCTGTCTGACACAATACCGTCACACTATAATTTGTACTCTGTAAATGTCTGTGAACACTTTGAGAGGATTTCTGATTTTGCATTAGTGTTGTCCCAGAACTAAGTAGAGTGGATCAGAGACTTTATCATATTAGGATGTCTTCATTATTTTTTAGTTGTCACACAGCAATCTCATTTATTGACAAATTAAATGTGCATTTGTCATGTATAACATAATTTTGAAATATGTTTGCCTAATAGAACTTTTAAGTCAAACTAACGTAGATTACTTACATACTTCTTTGAAGTAAGAACACTTAAGATCTATTCTCCTGGGAATTATATAGATAGACAATGAACTGTTATTAATCATGGTCTCATGCATATAATAAATATCCTGAATTTATTTCCATGAGCAAAATTTTAAAATATTTTGATCAAATTATCTCTTTATTTTTTACTTTTCCAAGGCAATCACAATTTTGCTTCCTATTTTTATTGATTTTTAAGATCTTATCTATGTGTAATATATATGATATACAATATCTAATATTTATAATCTATCTATCATCTATTATCTGCCACCTCTCCATATCTACCTATCTTCTCTCTCTCCTTTATTTTCCTGTCTTTACATCATATATCTACCATCTCTTTATCTATCTCTCAATATCTATTATAAATCTTCATCAATTTATTATATCTCTCTCATTTATTGTTCTCTATCATCTGTGAAATTATCTATTCATCACCTATATCATCTATCTATCTATCTATCTATCTATCTATCTATCTATCTATCTATCTATCTACCTATCTATCTATCATCTATCTATCATCTATCTCTCTATCTACTCTCTCAAATTATGTGATACTAAAATTCTCGTGCCAGACATTTTACTTAGCAAAACATCTAACTACATTATTACAACTTTCAGAATTTCCTTCTGTATATATCTGCTCCATTTCCTTTATCAAACTATCAGTTGATAGACATTTACGTTTTTTTCCAGTTTAATAAAGAACATTGCAGTAATCATGAGGAGGCCAGTGCTTCTTCATACTGATTTCTTTTTTTATGAGGAGATTATCTATGTTTTCATCTCCTTGAATACATGTTATTTTTCTCTTTGATAATATAATTTCTTATGGATGTGAGGCAATGACTCTTTGTTTACAATTGCTATTGGCAAAGATAATGCCCAAGGAAATTAAGTAATAAGTCCTGGGCCAAACCATATATACTTTCAAGTGATACTAAGGAATAAGAATCTAATATTATTTAATTCTAAATATCCTACACTTTCCACCATCATAACATGTTTCATCATACCAATTTAATATTCTGTATTACCTCATGTATWAAAGAATAACATTAATTTACATAACTGTTGTAAAAGATCTTAAAATGATCCATATTGTCTTCAATATAATTTGAAATCTATCTTTCCTTAGGATACTATAAAAAAAAGAACTATTTGTGTCTACTGTGGTTTGTGGATAGCAGAAGAGACCCACCCAGTCATTTACAATGGTATTCTGGGCAAGAACCCTGTTATAATCATTTCACAAGTCGGTGGTCATAATATACACAGAACAAAGATTTTCTTAGTTCCCAAAATAACTATCATATCTGTTCATATGTTCAAGCTGGTAGAGAGCACTCAGCCTTCTTTACATGCTTCATGTATTTTTTCATCTGTTTCTGAGATGTAACATTTAAAAGTTCAGAAAATTTAAAAGAGGGTCACCACAAAGCTATTATATGGTAAATTGTGGAAATTTGAGATTTTTAAAAGGAAAGTCTGTGACTATCCAATTCCAAGAGGAAAAATATGAGGTATAATTTATTAACTTTACTTAAGTATGGAATTAATTATTTTTAGTAAAAGTATCATCTGTTTTCCAACCACAGTATAGAAAGAATTATTGGAAGGCTTTCATGGTTAAGGGAGCCAAAAAGAATTTCCTTACTGTGGAAAAGTTTGGGTATTAGAGTTGTTAGTCATCCAAATCTATGGAATCCCCCTTACATTCCTTTAAGATGAAGTTAGAGTTTGGCTTCCAAGTACCGTAAGTTTTTAGGGACATACATGTCCATCACATTCGATGTCCTTATTGTGAAGACATTAAGAGTTTAAGTGACTCATGAACAGCAAAGCTCAGCTTAACACATGTATCTGCTTTATACAAAAGTGCCTTCTTGAACCAAGCACTGTGCACTTTCTCAGTCTTCTCTACTATTTATACATTTCGATGGAGAATTAAATTCATTCAGAATACCCATTACTAGTAGTATTTCCTCTCCAAATACTGTTTCTGAAAAGTAGGCAGCTCAGTTTTGGCCAACAGGTAAAGTGTCGTGTACTTTTTAGAGCTTCCCCTGGCAGAGCACACTGTCTTCTCTAGGTCCACTTACAGCTAAGTTTCATTTTCTTTATATAATTCTTTTATAAAAAACTTACATAGCCTGCCCCCATATCAATTTCCTGAACTTCTCTTTGAGATTGGATATTTTGCCTGAAAAATTATTTCTATGTAGGGATAATGCTGAATAAAATTTGGTCACAGCACTAATGTAAAAATAGCACAAAGTCTGGAAATGATTTAAACTTCTGCCACAGAATCAGGAGGCTAGAGAAATGGCAAGTTTTACTGCAAAAGAAGAGAATGATTTGTCTTAAACATAAAATTATAACTATTTTGTGGCCATAATAATAATTCTTTTKAAAAGAATTCCTAGTTTATTAACCATAATTCTGACTAAAACAATGTCACAGCAGTGATGTGTTTTCTTTAAAAATTTATTTAAAAAAAAACCCTGTGTCAGGAGAGTGTAGAAAAAATAGAACTGGAATTTGATTGTTACTGATGAATAAATACAGAATAACATATTTTGATGTCAGTTTTGAGACACAGAAAGCCCAGTATTAAATAGTTACTTCTGCCTAAATTGCCAACAACAACAACAACAAAACACTTAGAAAGAAACTTAGGCGCAGATATATTTTTATAAATGAATAGAATAGATTAAAACCATTGGATTACAAAACCACCAAGGCCATCTATAATCGTAATAATGCTGTGATGCTGCTTCATCTAGTCAACTTGATTGGATAAAGTCATTTTCTTGGTGGATCAGATGACTTTCAGTAAAATATTCATTCCACAGAAGCATTTGGGCAAACATAACAAGACATGCTACTTTATTCCTAGTCCCTTAAATAGAGATGCCCTGTGAATTATGTTTCTAGACACATAAACAAAAGGGAACAAAACTTCCATCATTCTCTTCAGTTAATATCCTGGACCCACAACTTTGTGGTATGATTATTTTATTTGTGAGCTAGAAAGAGTTCAGATTTTAAGAATACTGTTTGACAAAAGTCCATTACTCAAATTCCAGGAAATTTGGTTTCCTCTTTGATTTCTAAGAGCATTATTATACATTCAAGTAGGCAAAATAATTATGCATACAAAAATAAAAATAAATCTTTTAAAAATTTATTAAATTCTATTTGAGATGTGGAGAAATATTTTTTCTAGCTCTCAGCATTCCTTAGTGGTCTTTAGTTCTTTGTCTGAGGTTGAGTCCTTGTAAGGTTTCCCCTTCCATGTTAATATGTTCGTGCCATTCTTGTTCAGGTCTTGTTCAGGCAGCCACATTGCTGAGATTTTCTGGTGTAGATTCTGTGACACATTTAGGAGACAAAAATCTTATAGTGTACTTCCTGGTTCTCTGACTCTGCTGATCTTTCTGCCCCCTCTTCTGCTATGATTCTCTCATCTTTAGGTCCAGGTATGCAAATGTAGATGGGGCTGAGCACCACACTGTCACGGTCCCTCTGCAGTTTGATTAGTTGTGGGTTGTTTTGTCTCCATTTACTGTAAGGAGATATTTCCTTGATTCAAGGTGCAACAGCCAGTTGTTAGTCTTGAAATTATATACATACAAGTAACATTATACAGAATGAGCAGGTATTTATACATTTAGGGTGTATGAAAAGGGTTATAAGAAGAAAGTGAAAGAAAAATTTTAATTATACTTGAATTTAAAAATAAAATAAAAAGTCCATCTGGTCTGAGCCTGTGCCCTGAGGAGACCTGCAGTGCTGGCTCTGCATCCACTCCTAAAACATCCAGAGGGAGCCTGATTCCCAGGTGCTATGAAATGCCCAGGATCACAGGATTACAGGATCACAGGATCACAGAGGATGCTCGACTCCCAGGACATTGGACAAACCCAGGAGCACTGGAGCTCTAACACACTCAAGATCACAGCTGAGGCCACAATGTCTTTCCCAACACCCATTATGACAGGGACCCCACAGGAATCAGGGAAACACAAACTCCCACCCAACCAGAGGCACAAGTTCCTTCTACCTGTGCATGGAGCAAACCCAGGGCTCTGGCTTCCCACCCACACATGCAATACCCAGAGGTAGCTTGACTCCCAGGAGCTCTGACATATCCAGGATCTCAGGATCCCACGATCCCAGGATTCCAGAATCACAGGATCACTGAGACAGCTGGATTCTGAGGAGTTCTGATACACCCAAGAACACAGGATAGATAGGTTTCAGAGACAACAAGGGTAGGTAGCACTAGAGACAGCCAGATGGAGGCGAGAGGCAAGCACAATAACATAAGCAACAGAAACCAAGGATAATTGGCATCATCAGAACCCAGTTCTCCCAATACAGCAAGTCCTGGATACCCCATCTCACTGGAAAAGAAAGATTCAGATTTAAAAATCACATCTCATGATGACGATAAAAGACTTTAAGAAGGATATAAAGCACTCCCTTGAAGAAATACAGGAGAACACAAGTAAACAACTAGAAGCCCTTAAAGAGGAAACACAAAAATTCCTTAAATAATTATAGGAAAACACAACCAAACAGGTGAAGGAATTGAACAAAACCATCCAGAATCTAACAATGGAAATAGAAACAATAAAGAAATCACAAAGGGAGACAACCCTAGAGTTAGAAAACCTAGGAAAGAGATCAGGAGCCATAGATGTAAGTATCACCAACAGAATAAAAGAGACAGAAGAGAGAATCTCAGGTACAGAAGATACCATAGAAAACATTGACACAATAGTCAAAGAAAATGCTCCTAACCCAAAGTATCCAGGAAATCTAGAACACAATGAGAAGACCCAACCTGAGAATAATAGGTATAGAAGAGAGTGAAGATTCCCAATTCAAAGAACCAGAAAACATCTTCGACAAAATTATAAAAGAAAACTTCCCTAACCTAAAGAAAGAAGTCCTCATGAACATACAAGAAACTTACAGAATTCCAAATAGATTGTACCAGAAAAGAAATTCTTCCTGTCACATAATAAAACATCAAATGCACAAAACAAAGAAAGAATATTAAAAGCAGTAAGGGAAAAAAAAAAAAAAGGTCAAGTAACATAAAAAGGCAGACCTATCAGAATTGCACCAGACTTCTTACCAGTGACTCTAAAAGACAGAAGATCCTGGGCAGATGTCATACAGACCCCAAGAGAAGACAAATGCCAGCCTAGGCTACTATACTCAGCAAAACCCTCAATTGCTATAGTTGGAGAAACCAACATATTCCATGATAAAACCAAATTTACTCAATAACTCTCTACAAAACCATCCCCACAAAGGATAATAGATGGAAAACAACAACACAAGGAGGGAAACTACACCCTAGAGAAAAAGCAAGAAAGTGATCTTCTTTTAACAAACCCCAAAGAAGATAGCTACACAAACATAATTCCTATAGCAACAAAAATAACAGGAAGAAACAATCACTTTTCTAATATATCTTAACATTAATGGACTCTATTCTGTAATAAAAAGACATAGACTAAGAGACTGGAAAGATAAACAGGACCCAGCATTTTGCTGCATACAGGAAATGTTCCTCAGTGACAAAGACAGACACTACCTCAGTGTAAAAGGCTGGAAAAAAATTTTTCATGCAAATGATCCCAAGAAAAAAGCTGGATTAACCATTCCAATATTGAATAAAATGGGCTTTCAACCAAAAGTTATCAAAAAAGATAAGGAAGGACACTTCATATCCATCCAAAGAAAAAAATGGACCAGGATGAATTCTAAATTTTGAACATCTGTGCTCCAAATGCAAAAGAACCCCCAATTCATAAAAGATACTTAACTAAACCTCAAAGCAAACATTGCACCTCACACAATAATAGTGAGAGACTTCAACACTCCACTCTCAGCAATGGACAGAATATGGAAACAGAAATTAAACAGAGACACAGTGAAATGACCAGATGTTAACAACCAAATGGATCTAACAGATATTTATAGAATATTTCATCCTAAAAGAAAAGAATATAACTTCTTCTCAGCATGTCATGGTACCATCTCCAAAATTGACCATATACTCTACCACAAAACCAGCTTCACCAGATACACAAAGATTGAAATAATCCCGTGTATCCTACCAGATCACAACAGACAAAGACTGGTCTTCAATAACAATAAAAACAACAAAAAGCCCCCATACATATGGAAGCTGAATGCTCTACTGAGTAATAACTTGGTTAAGGAAGAAATAAAGAAATTAACATCTTAGAATTTAAGGAAAATGAAGGCACAAAATATTAAGTCATAGGGGACACAATGAAAACAGTGCTAAGAGGAAAACTCATAGCTCTAAGTGCCTCCAAAAAGAAAATGGAGAGACCATACGCTACCAGCTTGGAAGCACACCTGAAAACTCTAGAACAAAAAAGAAACAAAAACAGAAAAAAAAACCCCAAATACACCCAAGAAGAGTAGATGGCAGGAAATAATCAAACTCAGGGCTGAAATCAACCAAGTAGAAAGAAAGAGAACTGTACAAAGAATCAATAAAACCAGGAGCTGGTTCTTTGAAAAAAATCAACAAGATAGATATACCCTTAGTCAGACTAACCAGAGGGCACAGAGACAGTATCCCAATTAACAAAATCAGAAATGAAAAGGGAGACATAACCACAGAAACCAAGAAAATTAAAAAAACATCAGATCCTGGTACAAAAGCCAATATTCAAGAAAACTTGAAAATCTGGGTGAAATGGACATTTTTCTAGACAGAAACCAGGTACCAAAGTTAAATCAGGATCAGAGAAACTATCTAAACAGTCCCATATCCCCTAAATAAATAGAAGGAGTCATTAAAAGTTTCCCAACCAAACAAAGCCCAGGATAATTTGGGTTTAGTGCATAATTCTACGAGACCTTCAAAGAAGACTTAATACTAATACTCTTCAAACTATTCCACAAAATAGAAACAGAAGAAACACCAAATTCATTCTACGAAACCACAGTTATGCTGATACCTAGACCACACAAGGATCCAACAAAGAAAGAGAAGTTCAGATGAATTTCCCTTATGAATATCAATGCAAACTACTCAATAAATTTCTTGCAAACCGAATCCAAGGACRCATCACAACAATCATCCACCACCATCAAGTAGACTTTATCCCAGGAATGCAGAGATGGTTCAATGCAGGGAAATCCACGAACTTGATCCACTATATAAACAAATGTAATGAAAAAAAGCATGATGATCTCATTAAATGCTGAAAAAGCATTTGGCAAATTTCAACATTTCTTCATGTTAAAACTCTTAGAAAAATCAGGAATTTAAGGCCCATACCTAAACACAGTAAAGGCAACAATAGCAAATGAGTAGCCAACATCAAACTAAATGGAAAGAAACTTGAAGCAATCCCACTAAAATCAGGGACTGGACAAAGCTGCCCACTCCCTCCCTACCTATTCAATATAGTACTTGAAGTCCTAGTCAGAGCAATTAGACAAAAAAACAGGAGGTCAAAAGGATACAAATTGGAAAGGAAGAAGTCAACATATCACTATTTGCAGATTATATGATAGTATACTTAAGTGACCCCCAAAATTCTACCAAAGAATGCCTAAACCTGAGAAACAACTTCAGCAAATTGACCAGATATAAAATTAACTCAAACAAATCAGTAGCCTTTCTCAAATCAAAGGATAAACAGGCTGAGAAAGAAATTAGGGAAATGACACCCTTCAAAATAGTCACACATAATATAAAATACCTTGGTGTGACTCTAACCAAGCAAGTGAAAAATCTGTATGACAATAACTTCAAGTCTGTGAAGAAAGAAATCGATCTCAGAAGATGAAAAGATCTTCCATGCTCATGGATTGACAGGATTAATATAATAAAAATGGCCATCTTGCCAAAAACAATCTACAGATTCAATGCAATCCCCATTTAAAGTCCAAATCAATTTTTCATAGAGTTAGAAAGAGCAATTTGCAAATTCATTTGGAATAATAAAAAAACATAGGATAGTGAAAAGTATTCTCAACAATAAAAGAACTGGGGAAATCACCACCCCCTGACCTCAAGCTGTATTATAGAGCAAGAGTGATAAAAATTGTATCGTATTGGTACAGAGATAGGCTGGTAGATCAATGTAATATAATTGAAGACCCAGAAATGAACCCACACACCTATTGTTACTTGATGTCCAACAAAGGAGCTAAAACCATCCAGTGGAGAAAATGGTGCTGGTTCAACTGGCGGTTATCATATAGAAGAATGCACATTGTTCCATTCCTATCTCCTTGTACAAAGCTCAAGTCTATGAGTAACAAGGTTTTCCACATAAAACCAGATACTCTGAAACTAATAGATGAGAAAGTGGGGAAGAGCCTCGAACATATGGGCACATGGGAAATTTTCCTGAACAGAATACTAATGGCTTATGATCTAAGGTCAAGAATTGACAGACGGGACTTCATAAATTTGCAAAGCTTCTGTAAGAGGAAGGACACTGTCAATAGGACAAAATAATTACCAACAGATTGGGAAAAGATCTTTACCAATCCTACATCCAATAGAGGGCTAATATCCAATATATACAAGTAATTCAAGAAGTTAGACTCGAGAATCAAATATCCATATTAAAAATAGGGTACAGAGCTAAACAGAGAATTTTCAACTGAGGAATATCGCCATTGGACTGAGAATGGGGTCCCCAGTAGAGGGGTTAAGAGAAAGGACTAAAGGACCTCAAGGGGTTTGCAACCCCATAGGAAGAACAACAATATCAACCAACCAGACCCTGCACCCCCCCTCCCCTGGGAGCTCCCAGGGTCTAAACCACCAACCAAAGAGTACACATGGAGGGATCCATGGCTCCAGCCACATATGTAGCAAGGGCATCAGTGGGAGAGTAGGCCCTTGGTTCTGTGAAGGCTTAATTCTGTAGAGGAATGCTAGGGTGCTAGGGCAGGGAGGTGGGAGTGTTTGGGTGGGTGGGGGAATACCCCCATGGAAGCAGGGGGAGGGCGTGGGATAGAAGGTTTCTGGGGTGTGGAACCTGGAAAGTGGATAACATTTGAAGTGTAAATAAAAAAAATATCCAATAAAAAGTAATAAAATAAAAAATTGTTTTAATTATTTTATTACTATTATGTTATTTTAACTATTATTATTTGTGTGTGTGTGTGTGTGTGTGTGTGTGTGTGTGTGTGTGTGTRTGTGTGTGTGAGAGAGAGAGAGAAAGAGAGAGGGTGTGTGGGGGATCTGACAGTGTCTTTTTTCTCTGTCACTTAACATTTATTGTGCTAAAAGTGGCTTTTCCGCCTGGAAGCCGGTATGCAAATACCTTTAAAGGATGAATTAGCATTTGAAAACTGCTGTTTTTAAACTTTTATTTTCAAGTTAATCTTTGCATATTTAGTTCATGACAAATTCAAGTTAAAACATCAAACAAATTCCTAAAAGAAACACTGATAAAACATTAGTAGACATTAAGTATTTATACTTCCGCTGAGCCATTGACTAGGATGTGTATGATCTTGGTTCTCATTTTCTGTGACTGTGCTTTGAAAGTGTCTTCCATATTCCTTGACTTTGGAAGCACTTACCTCTCCTCACTCTGCCTTTTCCTCTGTTTAGTCTGTTGCTATAGCAGAGGGTGCTTTCTAGCACTTGGCTGGAAGCTCAGACCTCTGCAATGAGTGATAGACATGACAGCTTTGCCTCAGCCACTGGCCAAAGACCAGTGTCTGTGAATGGGATGATCATTATAGTCTTCCCCAAAACCTGAGTGAGTGGGAGCTGCACGTTTTCCAAGCTGAAAGAAAAGGAAATCTAAGCCAGTTCATAAAGCCAAATATTTATGTTACTGACTCTTAGAAATGAAACCAAGACCTAGCTGGCTGTCGTCTGATTAGAGTGTACTGTGTGATGGAGGAGAGGAACTTTTATTCATATTTCTCTTGACAAATTGCCAAATCTCTTCTGACTGACTGCCTGACCAAATGTCAAATATCCTTTGGAGAATTTCTTGATGTTTTCAATCAATCTGTAAAGCTCATTACTTTTCTAAAAGTCTTTCCAGACATTTTTGTGGTCACTTTCCTCTTATTTTCTTTATGGTTTTCAGGAATGTTTTTTACCTAAGACATTATTTCCATGCATTTGTGTAGTGATTAATGACATTTTGCATGAAATATAATTTCAATTGAACATATGTAATTTGATGGTGATCTCTTAGTGTTTTCACCTCTGATTATTATTAATACATACATACTTAAGTAGAGATTAAGCATTCTAAATATGCTGAATGAATTCCATGTGATTTATATTAAAAATGTATTTTATTCTCAGTACCTCTTTTGAGAAAAGTTGAGGTGAAGTGCCAGATTTCAGGAACTCAATGGATTTTTTAAAAATAATTGCAAAATTCATTATAACTAAGTAAAGTATATGTGCTTTTCATACCAATATATGAATGTCTAATTTATGTTAGACCTGAATTCTTGTTTCTTCAACCTGTATTCTAGTTATCACAGACACAAAGATGTCTGCTGTATTGTTGAAGGCTTCATAGAAGAATTTCAATGTTTATAAGTGCCTAGGTCTCATGATTTTCCTCTTAGGTAACCTGAATTCCTACTTCTGTAATGTAATTTCCTTTTTAGATTCTAAAGAGAGATCATATGCTCTCCATCTTGCTGTTTTATCTTGGCCAAATGCTGTTGGCAAAATCATTTCTTCTGACCTTTACCAACCAAGTCTGATCTTAAAAAGCCCCACTTTATTTTTGTCTGTTGTAGGGCAGAGTGCACAGCAATGGCTTCTTTGTTTACCTCAGCCTCATTGAATAAATCTTTTGTTTCTTTCTACATTTAGCTCTCAATCTTTGACTCAGTGATTTTTATTTAAAATCACCATGATTTTAAGTTCTGACCTACTTTAGAGAGTAGGAAAGTACTAATAAACATCACTAATTACTTTTGATGCAGCCTAAGAGATCCTTTGTTTTAGAGACTGAATCCTGAAGTCACTGGGCTATCTATGGGCTGAGTGACCAACCAGACTAAGACTCTTCTGGCCACTGTCCTTCTAGGATATCTCGCAGCCACTATCTTCACTTGCCACAGGTTTTAAATAGATGTTTATGGGCAGTTGGATGAGGAAGTATGATTCTCATGAAAGTAACTATTAAACCGTATGTATGTGCATTGTTTTGGAGACTTTATAGTTTTTTAGAATTGCCTAGAGTAAAGTTTTAAAACATGATAATATTTTGTGAACTAGTGGTCTCATAATGTTTATGATAAAACTACAATAGAATTAAAGAAATAAAAACTTTTGTTCCTCTATATATTTTTGTGTTTTATGTGGGTTATGTCTGATAATCTTTTATGCCCTCTTCTGTCTCCGGTGTGGATGCTCCTGGAGTAACTAGGGCTTTAGCTAAGCTCTCAAGACCCTTGTGTATTCTGCCCAGAAGACAATTCACTGGCTTGAAAAATTGATTGATGTTTTTACCCAATAAAGATCTTAATACTGTTTCTAGGAAATGCTGTTAGCAGTTGAGAAAGTCTGGTTTTCTTTGTCATGATCTTAAACTCTGTGTGGTCCTTTTGTCACTGTGACAAATTATGAGACCATTTGCCAAATACAGGGGTGTAAAATCTGGGTTTCTTCTTTATCTTTTCATTTCATTCTGATATTATAATCAGATAAGAAAGACAAAGACAAGGAGTAATAACAAATATTGAAAACACTATTTTTTTTTTTTTTTTTTGGTTTGTCAAGACAGGGTTTCTCTGTGTAGCCCTGACTGTTCTGGAACTCACTCTGTAGACCAGGTTGGCCTCAAACTCAGAAATTCGCCGGCTTCTGCCTCCCAAGTGCTGGGATTAAAGGCATGGGCCACCACCGCCTGACACACTATTTCTTAAACTTTGACAAAGGATAAAGTCTGAAACTTGGTTTAAATTGTGGTAAAATCCATTAGAGTTGAGGCTTCTGTAGAAAAGCCATGGATATCGTTACTAAAAGAATTAAAATATTCATCAGCCAGGACTACACAGAGAAAACCTGTCTCTAAATAAAAGGAATTAAAATATTCATATTGTTAGCATGTAAGGTTCAAAACCAAGGAGAATTAAATCATGTGTGAACATTTCTACATGATTTTGTAACTCAAAGTTTTTAGGATGGGATCATTCTATTTTGCTATATGGTGCTTTGATAAGCACTACTGGCAATAGCAACTAGGAGACAAATGGCTTTTTTTGTCATACAACTCCAGGTAACACTTCATTATTCTATCACTGAGGGTAGTCAGGGGAGACATTCCAGCAGGGAAGGAACTTGAAGTAGAAACCATGGAAGAATGCTGCTTAATGGTTTGTTCTCAATTTCTTTCAGCTATCTCTCTTATGCAACCTAAGTCCTTCCCAGGACTGGCACTATCCACAGGGAGAGAGGCCCTCCTACATCAATTAGCAATCAAGAAAATGCCTCACAAATATGTCCACAGTCCATTGAGATAAGAGCACTCACTCAAGCGAGGTTCCCTCCTCTCTGATGTGTCAAATGGCATACAGCACCAAGTCACACTTACAGAAGGAAGCTAATTTTTTTGTATTTTTTTTTTCTTTTTTGTGCATTTTCCCTTTTTCAATAGTAACTGCTTCACCATCCAGGACAAGGGACTCTTTACAAATGAATTGGCTAGTATGTGTAAGTAGTAAGTGGATGTCAGTCCTATTTAATTAAAAGTAAATTCAACTCTTCGATGTACCAAACTGTTACATTGGGATGCTGGAAATAAATGGTGTTAGAAGAGCCAGGTGGTGGTGGCCCATGCCTTTAATTCCAGCACTTGGGAGGCAGAAGCAAGCGAATTTCTGAGTTCAAGGCCAGCCTGGTCTACAGAGTGAGTTCCAGGACAGCCAGGGCTACACAGGGAAACTCTGTCTTGAAAAAAAAAAACCCAAAAAATGGTGTTAGAAGGGGTTGTCCCTTGAAGTGATCTTGGAGACTGATTAAGCACTACAGCTACAGGAATAGGCCAGAGTTTGGCTAGGGATTTGGCCCCCATTATTTGGCTACCACAGCTGAAGTTGGCACCCAGCTCTCTTGGACACTGGTGCATGTTCACCCTCTCTCACCACACTCCTCCCTGACACTTGAGTATTTGGTGGGCAGCTTCAACTTCCTATCTTCCTGGCAAAGGAGGAATAAAATCACAAGCACAATCAACAACCAAGCACCGAAAGAATATTACATTATAAAACTTCCTTAGTGAACACAGATACAGATACATACTACTTTTCCTCATAATTTAAAGGGCAAGTTTTAGTTATGAAGTTGCAGATTTTGGTTCTCAGTAGTCATAGGTTCAGAATTATAACTATAAGTAAATTATTTACACATATATAATATATTATA